>JANBPT010000922.1:0-19105 GCA_027575765.1 Tieghemiomyces parasiticus
CCAGGTCTCACCGCCTGTGATGATGAAGTCGAACAGGTAGTTAAGGGTTACGTTAAATGTTTCCAGGAACTCGGTGGCACAATGTACCCACTTGTGGTACTGGTGATTGGTGAGGTTGTGGGGGATCCAGCAATTGAAGTAGCTGTACAACCCCAGGTCCCTGCGCAGGACATTGCGTATGGTACTAGGGGAAGTGTGGCAGGCCCAGGCCAGCTGCTCAGTAGTAAGTCGAGGGTCTTCCCCTAGCCGCCTCAGGATTACATCCCCATAATATGCACCAATGTCATCTGATGTGCAGCCAGAACAAGGGTTGGCTTCAAAAGAGCAGTGGCCTGTGCAAAAGCAAGCCAGCCACCTGTAGATGGTGGAGTGGCTAGGGGCAGCTGAGCCCAGCTTGGATGTCAAAGCGTTAAAAATATCATCTGCCTTGCGGCCCTGTAGATAGTAATTATAAATGAGGACCCGTACATCACCCCTGGTTAACTTGGGTGGAGTGGGGGAGGGGGTTTGTAAAGTAGATATGACGGATGGTTAAAAAAACAAGCTGTAAAGTCAAAAATGGTTGAATCCTGGAGTGGATTGTACTAATCGATTTCTTATAGTTGACTCTCTTAGATTTTATTTGAAACTCTGCGATCCGAGACCTCCCGCTTAAAATGCTCACGATATTTTATAGAAGCTATACATACACAGTGCCATAAGGAATGGTTCAGTTATATATTCATTCATAGCGTTTGATGCCTGATTTTGAACACCTAGGTTTACCCTGTAACGCCTATATCTTAGACCTCGGGACTTGCGGTTTCTAAACATTTTGACTGCCAATTGTCTTGAGCTTTTTTGTTGTCCAATCGCTTTCCTCCTATTTTTTGCGTTAAGCACTTTAACCCCAAGATTCATTGAGACGATGAGCGGCATGCGTCGTTTTGGCAGATGGCTAGAACTTGGATAATTATTGTTTTCAATCATACGCTTGCGTTGGTGATGCTCACCTTGGGCAATAGGCAGTCGAAGTCTGGCCTCGGAGCTTAGGTGTTGGCAGTTAGTATATCATTGCCTTCTCTCACATAACTATTGAGGAATCACATTAACCAGGGTGGACGTGCATCGCGTTTATTAACCATACAGTGCCGTCACAAATTATGGTACAAAAGGAAAGATAAATCGAGGGAGCGAGAGAGTGAGTGAGTTGGACAGGGACGGAACAGTAGGTATAATAGGGACTAGTCGCCAGGAGTGGAGAACAGGAAAAACGAACGTAATTGACGACCGCAACTAAGAATTGATAGCTAAATAATAAAGAACTAAGAAAAGGGGTGGCCAATCAAGAGCGAATCAAGTCCCAAGCAAGATGATCAATGAGAATGGAATGTAGTAAAAATCAAAGGGAAGTGCCGGCACTGGCGCATGGTTCGATAAACAAGCAGGCATTACAACAACCGCTTATGTAAAATAAAATGAAAAAATAAAACAATCAAGGCTGAACATTAAAATAGGCTAAGGCAGCGCACTATTGACGAAGGGGGAGGTAAGCGCACGAGGGGATAAGGGTGGTGGGCGGCTAGATACCAGGGGTTTATATCTTTCTTTTTTATAAATGATGGTATGAAGAGCTCCATCCCATTTTACCGTCGGAAGCCCATTCGCTTCTCATACTCCACCTCTTCCGCCACGGTCAACCGATCAGTTCCCGACCAGTTCGCCGAGCTGGATCGTATCCGGTACCGGCGGTCGCGTTTCTGGAAAATCTCCTCCATCTCCATCGGCTTGATGGGTCCGAAGATAAGGTCGGGGTTCATATCACGCTGGCGAGCCAGCGCGGCACGGAGGGCCGGGCTGGTGGCCCAGGCCGGGATACGTTTCTTAGGAGGTCGGCCGCCGGCCGCTCCGCTCGACGAGGAGGCCGGACTGGAGGTATAACTGTAATCGTCCTCGTCGTCACTGTACTCCTCGGGAATTTCGGGCAGCTCGTTATTGGCTCCCAAGAGCGTGGTGAATTCTGGGGATGACTGGTCGGGTGCCGACGTGGCCCGGGGCGGAGTGGATGCCGAACGATGGGCTGTTGGTAGCGGTGGTCCCGGCGGGTGAGCAGGGTTAGAGTGGGCGATCTCGACGGAGGAGACGGATTCGTTGTTAAGCGAGGCGTAGGACACGTGGGAGTTGGACGACACAAAGGAATCGTCCGGGCCCGACTCGTCTTCGCCGGCGCTACGTTGATCACTGGTACGGAGTGGAACCACCACGTCCTGGTACTCGGTTATCACGGCACTCTTGGTACGGTTGAACGAAGTCGGAGTGTACTGCTTGGCTCGATCCGCCAGCGGTGTCGTGTCGATGTCCATGGCCGTTGGCGACGAGCGCGGGGCGGCTTGCGGGGTTGCGGGGGACTGGAAGCTGGAAACGGCCGGGACCGAGGTCAGAGCGGCAGCTGAAACGTGGCGGGGGTGCTGGTTACCAAGGTGACCGCCATTAACGCCCAAAGTTGCCGCGGGAGGTGCGTAGGCATGACTAACTTTGGTGGGCACCGCGTCGCTGGACTTGGCCGATACAAACGGATACGGCGCGGTAGGCTTGGGTACCGTTTGCGGGCCAACATAGGACTTGGCAACGGCGGCCTTAGGGTTGAGTGATTTGAACACGGAGCGGACGGTAGACTCAGGGACCTTACCGGCCGTAATCGGCAACCGGGAGGGCGGCGCAGCGGGTTTGGCAAGAGGTGCCCGGTGGGCAGTGGATGGCGTCGGTTCGGAGGCGGCCGACTTGATCTGATTGAGTTTGGCGCGGAACGATTGAGGTTCGTGGGTCGGGAACCGGTGTTTGGTGCCAGTCGGGTTGGACACGATACGGGCACCCGATGCAGAGGTAGTTGTGAATTTCCCTGGTCCGTTGGCCACGCTGACGGCCCGGGTGGAAGACGATGAGGTCGTGCCGAGGGCACTTGCGTTGGTGCTCATAAAGAGACCCACTTCGGAGCGGCCCTGGGGTCGGGTCGCTGAGGCTGCGATGCCGGGCTGAGAGCGAGTAGCGGAACTGGTCGGGAGGCGAGAGGTTGTCAAGGGTAGATGCAGGGTTGGAGGCGGCTCGCGTTGTCCCGGAGCGGTGGGCGCAGGCGTCGCCTGGTTGGCCGCAGTAGTCATCTTCATCGCCGATAATAGTTTCTGCACGATATAGCTGCCCCCGGCGAATGGGGCACTGAGGGCGCTGGCCAGGGTACCGGGCGTCCTGGGGTTTAGGAGGTCCTGGCTGGGAGGCGTAGTGGGATCGGTCGCTGCCAGTTGACCCTCAATGCTTGGCGGGAGGAGACCCTCCGTGGGCGTCAGGAACTCGTCCGTCGAGGGTGACAGGACACGCCGCGGTGGGGTTTCCAAAGAGGCGGCATCCCCAAGCACCGGAGATTTGACTGGCGGGGAGCGGGCGATGGGCGTAGGGGAGTAGAGGACTGGTGTTGTGGTCACCACTGTCTCGTCAATGAGAACGGCAGCGGTGGCCACGGTACCTGCCGGAACCGACGGCGCAGGGGGTGATGGCAGTTCTTCCTGGGATTGATCCTTCGCGTCGGAGGATGGGCTACGTAGGGCAGTACGATCCACCTCGGGTGACGCAAGTACGGACGAATTTGCCATCGGGGACTTGGGTATGACCGCCTCCTGGGGCAATGGGTGAGTTGGTGAGGCCACGGTCGTAACGAGGCTAGCATTCCCGACGTGAATGCTGGCCAATCCGACAAAGATCCCGCTGTCCTGGCGGGGTGCCGATATCAAGGCAGGTGGTGAGACGGGCTTTGGTGTCTCGGCGCGCGAACCTAGCGCGGTGAACGGCACGGGTGCGAAGGGCAGGCTCGTTCCCACGGGCACAACGGGACTAGCCGATTGAGAGGCGGGTCGCAACTGTTCGAGGGCCTTGCGCAATCGCTCGGTGCCGGTAAGGACGCGATTGACCGTCGGCGGCTCTACCGATTTGGCTGGGGCCAGGGGACTAGTCGGTCTGGCCACGCTCAGGGAGGAGAAGGCCGACGTCTGGACAACCGAGGAGGCCGTGAGGGTGAGTACCGGCCGATTGTTGGCGAGGACGGCAACGGGTGAGGGCAGAAGAGCCCCGCTCTCCATTGGACTTTGACGTTCTTCGGGGGTCGGTCCAGCCGGGTCCGCGGCGATCCGGGCTTGTATTGAGGCCCGCTTGAGGAGATCTCGCGAAAGTTTGCGGCTGGACCGTGATTTATGCGTGTTACTGGGAGATAGCTGGGCGGCAGCGACGGAGGCCAGTGCGGGGAATTTGATGGCCGGCGACGTCGGAGCCAAACTGGTCCGGGGCTTCTTGGCGGCGGCCGGGGAGTGATGGTCAGCGGTGGCTGGTTCTGGGTTGGTTGCGGGCTGGGAGGTGAGGAGCTGCGCGACCATCTGGGTCAGCGGTGGAGAAGCGGTATGGTCGATGTCCATGGCCTCCGTTGGTAAAGGCCGGTAGTCATCGGTCATGGAGACCTCGTGGACGGTTTCCGAGGTGGCCATTCGTGAGAGCGACGGGCCCTCCAGCATAAATACTGTGTTACCCGGGAGGGGACTCAGTGGATGGGTGAGGAGAGTGGCCGGATAGGCGGTCGGAATGGGCGACAGCTGGGAAACAGCGGGGACAGCGCTAGCGTGGGCGTTTGGACTGGCCGGTTCGCCCTCGGATTCATTGGTGGCAGTGGACCCCCTGGCGGCCTTCTTGACGGTATTGAGGCACTGCTGGAACAGATCGTCTAGTTTACCGTGATCCATTGTAGAATCCGGGACGGTGGTCAAGTGGGCCGTGGCACGGGCTGACACGGCGGCTGTTGTGGCCAGGGACGGGGTCCGGGTAAGTGCCTTGGCAAACATGGTGTCTGAGGTGTCTTCCTGGCACCCGTCGAGCAGGCGGGACTCGGAAAACACGTCCCGGATGTGCGGGCGCTCCGGTAGGAGTTTACCGGCCGTGCGGGCTGACGGCGTCTTGAGCATGCGGGAGACCACCGACTCCTGTTGCATGCTGAAGATGGTCTCGTAGTACTCGCTTAGCCAGGTCATGTTGTCCTCGTAGAAGGAAGTAAACTCTTGGAGCTTTTCGTCACATATCTGAGCATACTTTCGCTTCTGGGCCACCGGCCACTGGGCCTCGCCAGGGAGATCCGGGGCCTTGGCGGGGGCGGAGAGCATGGTGGTGGAGACGGGTCGAGGAGGGGAGCGACTGCTGGCTAGTTGAAGTAAGCTTGAGAAACTTGGGCAGTTCGAAATGGTACACCGGGGTGAGGGGAGGGCAAATATGTAGGAACAAGACAGTACAGACGTGGATAGAGAGGGCGTATATAAAAGCTAGCAGGCGGGAGAGTAAGTCCGATCGAGAAATAGCTCGGGAGCGGACGGCTGAAGGGATTGCAGAGGACAGGTGTGACTTGATGTGGCCACTGTTGTGATGGACGGCGGGGATTACGAAGGGGCGAGGGACGGAAGTGGTCCTTGGTAGTGTGGAAGGTGTGTGGGTTATTAGAGTGTCGAGATGAGTTGGAGTTTGGAAGTGAAGTGCTCGAGTGGTGTGCGGGTTGGAAAGCCAGGTGCTTGTACGTGGATTGCTGTGGCAGGGAACGGTAGAAGCGATGTCGAACGGGGGAATGCAATTGGTAAACAGACTTCAGGAACTGCAATGTCGACGTACCACCTTGGGGAAAAGAAAGCGCAAAACCATCAGACCGATCGACAAGGGTGACCTTTCGGAGAGGGCCAAGTGGGACGGGGACGGACCCAATGTGGTTCCGAACTTGGACTACGGCCACGACCACTTTCAAAGCAGGCGACCTACGCGGCCAGCCGGCAGTTGGCGGCGTCGGCTGGCAGATTTGACCAAGTGGATTGACCCACTGGTATCTATGGTGTGATTTTCCTCCAACATATCAGCTACCTGGCAGGGAGGGGGGGGGCTAGGGCGACTGATGGCAGCCCAGCAAGAAAGACACCGCCCCGTGCGGCGGGCCTGGCCAGAAAATGTAAACAAACTGGCCAACACTCCGCAATCAGTCAATCAGAGCCTTCCGATTGTCCCATCTCCCTAACCCCCTTATTTTCATCCACCTTTTCCCGCCTTCCTCTCCCCTAGTACATCTACTCCTCTCTCGCCCCCCCTTTCCACCCATGGGGTGAGGCGGTGCCCACGTGATCCTCCGCATTCCGTTTATCTCGCCAACGGCCTCCCTCACGCTCATTCGCCCCGCTAGAAGGTAAACAAGGGCTGCTTATATCGGTAGATGCCCAGAATTTGCGGGGCGCGTAAGCCAATGGGCAGGGGCTTGCCAGAGAAATTGTGTGGAGGTAGAGTTCGAGCTGTCAACGTTGACGGGCTGTTAGCCGACATGGCAACCTCACAGACTTGCTTTGTGTCGCTTCCATGCCGCGCAAGCGCTGGGGTGCGATACAGGAACCCAAGCCATGCCGCGGGTTCCAGCATCCCCTCCCCCCACCACAGGCCTACCATTGCATTGGCAGACCTCCTTCTCGCCCCCTCGCCAGATTCCGCGCCTTCGACTGCTCCTCTCCCCCGCCCCCCTGCCCTTTGCCTCGGTGTGAAATATCCTCTTCCTAGAAGGCCCTCAGGTACTGGAACTGACCCACGTAGCTAACCCACCACACGACGACCCGGTGTCGCCCTGGCACTTTTCATTCCCTAAACCAGACTGTTTCATCTGCGACCGCCTGACCACATTGCCCACGACTTGGCCATATCGCCCCACCCTTCGCCGCCCTGCATCTGTATTTTTATTGGACTTTAACCATTGTTCTTAATCTACGCCGCCCGCTCCATTTGCAACTCCTAGCCCCCCAACAACCATGGGCAGCCCGGTCATGCCGCCACCCGAGATCCAGCTCCTAGCGGTGGCCACTGCCGACGGGGTCGAGGTGTGGTACCCCAGCCAGCCCGCCCAGGACCGTCCCGTGTCAGGTATGCCCTGGGACGTACCTCCTCCATCGCTCTCTCTCGCTGCTGCTTGGCCGTTGCGGCCTTGGAATCCCCCGCCTGGCCTACACCTGCCAGACTAACTTATCGCTTCCCGCCCTTCACCAAAACCACCGGCCCGTTTCCCTTGTGCCCCCCCGCAGACACCGACTACCATTGCATCGCGGCGTGGCAGCCCTTTACCACCGTGCCTAAGGAGTTAGCCTCGGCCAAGTTGGTCAACAAGAACCCCGATGTCCGCTGTGTGGCCTGGAGCCAGGATGGTAAGTCTGAACCACCCGTGAGCAACACGCCCACCTTCACCCCCTCCTTGCCACTAGCTTGGGCGGCGTATGGCAGAGGGCCAACTGCAGCCAGTGCTCCCCGTCACTCGCTAACACCCTGTAAGCTGTGGTGACTGCCACCCATTGCGTATGAATGTACGCTTTTCCCTCGCAGGGCAAATCCTGGCCGTGGGCGGTTTGGCGTCCTGGATTGAGCTCTACACGTGGCAGGGTGACCTTGTCGAGACGTTTCCCATCCAGAAACCCGCCGAAAGCCCCGAAAACCTCCTCGTCAACGCCATGGAGTTTGCATCCGAGTCGCGTACCGTAGTGTACGGCGGTAGCACCCGCCAGGTCCGCCGGTGGGACCGACAGGCCAAATGCATCGCCCAGACCTTTCAGGTAAGCCCGGGCCACCTTCGTATTGAGGCCACACACGCACCCCGTGTGGCCATTGGTCAGCATTTCCCCCCTAGATCCTCACCTCCCCTTTTGGTTATACTTACCAACTTCACCCTCCTCACCCGCTCCCCCTCCTACCCGGACCAACGTAGAGCCACAGAACCACCATTACGGCCCTGGCCCTCAGCGTCGACAAGAGCCTCATCGCCAGCGGGTCCAGCCGCGGCGAAGTCATCCTCTTCAATCGCAAGAACGGCACCAAGGCCGAGCTCAAGTTTGGCACCCGGCACGCCATCACCAACCTCCAATTCTCGACCCGACGCAAGCACATCCTCGCCGCCATCAGCGACGACGGTGCCGTGGCCGTCTGGGAGACCCACCGGGCGGCCGTCCCCGTTAAACTGTTTTCGCGGGTCCACACCGCCCCCAGCCGGGGCCTCGTCTTCAGCCCAACGTCGTCCTACACGCTCATATCTGCCGGGCTCGATCAGAAAATCGTGGTCTTTGATCTGCAGAAGCGGAGGTGAGTTGTAGTCCTCGTGTTCGTTCGGGGAAACCCTGGACTTAGCTCCCCAGTGCTGCCTAAGCTCATTCCCGTACTAACCATCGTACTGCGGCCTACACTCACATCTTAAACCTCTAACGTCGACTGGTACTTTTCCTGTCTACAGCGTCGTGGATACCATCGCCACTTCGTACCCGCTGAACGCCCTGGCCATGAGCCGAGACGGCAACCTGCTTTATGCTGGCACCCTGACAGGCCAGATTCTGATCTATAACCTCCGCATGACAAACCGGCCCCTCTGGATTTCCCCGCCCCGCGACCACAGCAAACCCGTGGTTTGTATCCAGTACCACGTAAGTTCCTCTCTGCAGCCTGTTCACGCGCCCGCGGCTGGGAAGTGCCCGGTTGTGGCGCAAACATTGGCTTGCATTCTTCACTTCGCTCGGCTGCTGCTAGTGGTTTGAGTCGCCGGACATGGCTCCTATGGTGTGCCACATTATTAGTAGACACCGGAGCCCCGGCCACGTTAGCCCCTGCTGTCTGCTACTATCGCTCATCTTACGCACCACCTCCCCCTCCCTCCTTTGGCTCGTTGGCACATGACTTTTGACTGAATTGCACCCTTCCTGGTCCATCATCAGGCCGATGCCAAACTCGATATTTTACAGTTCACAGCCCAACTCAAGCGACTCCTACCGGGCCGCGAACCGGTGCCTTCTGCGGCTAACCCAATGGATCGGCAGGACAACGGCCACACTACCTCGCTGGACCACCATACCCCGCCCGAGACCCCACCGGCCTATGGGTCATCCCCTCCGGCCACCCGGGCGGAATCGCCCCCGAACCTCGTTAATCAGGCCCCCACAGGTCCTGCCCGATCGCGCGGTACTTCCCCGCCCTCGAAGCCTCGGCCGAGCAGTCTGGTCGACCGACTGAGGACCCTGACCACCAAAGATCCCCCGCCGGAACCGGCAGTCATCCCCGCCCCTGCCACCGTCGATAGTGAGGCCGGTGATACGTCCATGGTGGCTCGCGATCGTAGCTTCATGCAGCTCTTTTCCCCAGTCGGCCGGCCCGCCGTGACCCGACCGGCCACGTCGCCCCTAAAGGCAGCCGCCGTGCCCAGTACCTGCACTCCGGTCCTCTGCAGCCCAAGCACAGACCGAGTCCGAAGAGTGAGCGTGGGCGCTGCTGACCCACGTACGGCTCTTGAGGCCTTAGTGCAGGCCTCCCCGACTCTTCTCCCCAGTCGGCCATCGACTGACCTCGAACCGGTCTCCACAGCATCAGTGCCGCCCTGCGAGACCAGAGTTACACCTCTGTCCTCTGGGCCACCGCAACCTCTCACTACCCCGGGAAAAGTGACTTTTGCGGAACCGCCCGTCCAGGCACTGGGGGACCGTTCGGCGCGAGACCCCTCATCCACCAACTACCTCGAGGGTGACTCGATCTTGGACGCCTTCTCACCAGTAGCCCCAGCCCGAACCGCCGTACAGTCACAGGTGGCCACCCACCCCCCCGCAATCCGCACCCCGACAGCGCGCCGTCGGTCCCTCAATCACAAGACCCCACAAAGTATCCGGCGGTCCGCTCTCAAGAAGGGACTCAAGTCACCTGCTGCCTCTCATCAGCCGGTGCCGCCCGAACCTGGCCTCACAACGTCACCCACCCCGACCGCACGTGTTACTCACCATGGTGACTTGACCATCGCTCCACCAGTCGCCTTCCCGGCACCCGCTCCAGTCACCCGGGCCTGCTCACCACCCTCGGTCCAGCTGGCCCCCCCTGCTCACTATCCCTCCCACCCACCCTTGAAGGCTGCGGACTTGTCGTCCCCTTCAACCACTGAACTGTTGTCCGGTCCCGGCCTAGTTCCATCCTCATCGACACCTGCCGCACCAGCTGACAGCACCTTCCACCTCACTCTGATGCAAAACCTAATTGACGATTCCCTGGCTAACTTCCGGTTCGGCATACACCAGGAATTGCAGAACATCCATATGGAGTTGATCAGTCAGTTCCACCGGCAAATGATGGACCAAAATGCTCGAATGGAAGAATTTAGGAAGCATCAGGACCTGACTAGCGAGCTGGCTCGTCTCCGAGAGGAAAATCGTCGCCTGCGACTGGAGCTCGGGTACCAGTGAGGTCCCGGAAGATTATAGCCGTCTGCACCCTAACCCCACCGTCTTCTGCCTGAGGCACCTTAACCCCAGTCCAGCTGTCTGCGTTTCGAGCAACCGACTAGAACTATCTGTAACACTATTTTTACCTTACCTCTCACGATGATACTGACCCCTGGGGTTCCTGGCAATAAACACCACTAAAGCAGGCGGCTGGTCGACTGAGGTGTAGCTGGACACACTCTACATGTCCATTCAAGGTTAGCTAGTGCATCCCTAAGCGTTCCGAATTGCCCTACCAATTAGGGCTCACAGAACCGAAATGATCGGGTTGGGCTGTGCTTACCCTATACTGAGCGACATCAAAAAGCGAGTCACCGATCGCCACTGGTATACGGTCCTCATATTACTACTTATCGTCCTGCTTGCTGTGGTCGAGAACAACCGCGGTATCATGATAACATCGGGAACAGCGATCTCTTGCCCGTATTATCAGCATGATACCGATGGCCCTGAGTTAATCAAAGTTCAGTCTGGCATTTCTTTAATGATATCACGACTAGTCTTCCTTGGGAGAGATCATACCTTCACTGTATTCCCGCCTTGCTTATGCCGAGTTTTCTTTTATGCTCTTTTTTACATTGCTTCACGTGATTGCTTGTGCCGAACGTCATACAATAATATTGGTTGGAAGGAAGATAAAATAGCAATTCACCTACCGCTTCATTAAATAATCGATTTCCATACCACTTTTACCTTGGATCGTATTCTCCCCTCGTATCTTTGTGTTACATCACAATGTGAATATGGAATAATGAAGAAATGTGAATAAATTGATCAGATATCCCATACCCGACCGGATCACTAGTTTTGGGCATGGCATTTAGTTCATCAGCGTTCTTTAGTACATTGCGTTGAAAATGGCAATACCATATCATCTAGGAGGTTCCCACTTCCGCGATTATCTGCTAGCCATTACTAAATTCTACTCGCCCCCTCCAGCGTCTTCTTTTAGAGTTGGCTTGGTATTGGTTGTCTCATATCCTGACGGCCTTAACTAAATCTTAATCTCTTCCTCCGGGCTGGGCCAACGTGTCACATATATAGAGCCCAGGGCTCCTCAGTTCAAACGTCATTGTCCGTGTCCCTAGCATCACTTCCTATCCCAGCGATTCCAGCCTTGCAATCTCAGCACTCTCACCCCTGGCCATCGCAACTACCACGATACTATGCCTTGGGAAGTAATCGATATGAAGGTGATGGAGAGGGAGGGATGGTGCACCCTGGCTTAGTCGCGGATATGGGCCCTTGGTACCCTTATGCACGGATAAAGGTCCACCGCTTTGTGGGCTCCCTGTCCTGCCAGGCGCCCTTGGTGGGACTGGAATGCGCGCGGTATTCTTCCCTCCCTCTTACGCCGCATTAGAGGAATCGGAGGCCCGGCCCAGTGGAGGAGTCGGATCCCCAATGGGGGTATGAAGGGTTGCTGGTTTCCAGTGTGGCTGCTTCCAGTAGAGTAGCCAGGCCTGGGGTCACCGGATTGCCGCCATGGAACCACTAATTAAAGCATCGGGCTTCGACCGGAGTATATATACAATGTCCCATCAGCCGGTTCGGAAAGACCTACTGGGAGGAGCCGAGTCTCATGAATACCTCCATATCCTCGATCCACTGCTATGCCTTTGCAAAATATAAATGAACTGATACAATGTTTGGATAGCCACCGTATACGGCACATGCTCACACGATCCATTTAGGATGGGCTAGTGGTAGTGTATTAGTTAGAGTTAGGGCGTAGGGTCAAACAGGGCGTAAGGGTATTAAGACGGGAAGACCCGTGGAAGGGGTATGGTTAATAACAGCTAGTAAAAAGAGGGTGTAGGGTTAAGCGCGGATCGGACGTCCGTGCTTGTGCCGCCGGGCAGAGGTGGCCACTGCCCGGGTGCGAGAGCTGGCGGTAGTAATGGCGTACCGGGGAGTGGTGGGGGTTCCTCTGGACGCCCTGGGAGCGGACCGGACCAGTTTGGCCGGATGAGTGGCCCCAGAGGTAACCGGAGTCATGGGCGCCTGGGTAGGAGGACTGGGGATGGCAGGGGCGAGGGGCAGAGCCTCTTCCTCCAGTTCCAGAGCGTGCCCATTCAGGTCCGCACCCATATCTAGAGTTGAGACGCAACTGGCAATCGAGTCAGAAGAAGCCGGGGACTTTGCCAGGTCATTGGCGGCCAGAGTGGGAGACGGGGTAGGGGTAAGTGGAGGCGTGGCTGGCATCGGGTTGGCCGGAGGGAGGGTAACAGGCTTGGGGGCGATAGGCAGGGCGGGCTCTTTGGCTCTGGCGGGGGAAGGGAACACACCAAACGTGGCCAAGGTGTGGGCGTCCAGTGCAATCGTGCCGGGGAATGTGGGGGTGGGGGACGGGGTGGGGAGCGTAGCATAGCACTGGGAGAGAATCCCATGGGTAGGAGGCGCCTTGGGTCGCGGCGACAGCGGCAAAAAGGTGGGGGCGAAGGACGGTATGGGGAGCCTAGCATAGCACTGGGAGGGAAGAGCGGGGGTGGGAAGTGTCTCAGGTTGCGACGAAGGCAGCGAAAGGGTGGGGGCGGGGGACGGCAAAGCGGGCGTCACGTCGACCAGGCCCACGGCAGGGAATGGGCAGGGGCCAAGGACGTCGTGGCCAGAAACAGGGTGGGTGATATCCGGTGCCGCGGTGGAAGCCCTTGGAGCGCGGTGGGGCGCCAGGACTCGGCGCAGCGAGCGGCAGGCCTGCTTGACCTGGGTCTTGACTGGAGTGGCAGCCATTGCCACAGGTGGGAGGTGAGAGCGGAGTTGGTGATACGCAAGTGCGTAAGAAGGTGAGGGTCGGCTGGATCCGCGGTTGGGCAGGGCGTAGGCCCGAGAGGTGCGCGCGTTTCGCGACTGGAGCACGGACTTACCTTTCTTGAAGAGCTTCAGAGCCATGGTGGTGAAATGGGTTGGGAATAGGCGGAGAAGGACTAGGGCGCGCACACTGGGTTATAAACAGCGAGGAAAGGGGGGGGGAAAGCGGCGCGTAAAAGCGGAACGTGCAGAGCAAGCAGTGGAAGAAAGGTGCGGATTCTGGGGGCAAGCGAGCTTTGAGGTTTAAATACCCAGAAGGAAAGGAGGTCGGGGGCAGGGTTAGAGGACTATGACGCTATCTATTTCCAGTATGTCAACAGAGCGAGGCTTCCTATCCACCCTGCTCCCCTTCCCCTCAAAAAATAAACAATGCCGGACAACCCGCACGCCGTCCACTGACGCCTCGAGGGAGCCAAGTTTGGCCCGGCCCTGCTGGTTAGCGCGGACACTCTCTAAACCGACTAACTGCCAAGGCCGACCCTCCCCCGGTCTGGGCGCGGGGGAGGAGAGTTGCCAGCTGCCGGTCAGGTGCCTAGCAGGTCCCTCCCTCGCTCTGCTAAAGGCCCCAAGTGCCATTTCACTTTGAATAAACTATTGGCACCTACAGGAGGTCCCGACGATAAGAAAATAATAATTGAGGGCCTGAATGTTAATCGTACTTCTATGGGCCGCCCCGTCAACCGCGCCGTGGTCGGGAGGCCAGTTCCTCCCAGCACCGCGAGGTGTGTATGTTCCGTGTGTCCCATAAGGTGGCAACCGTCATCCCAAACCTGGGCTTGCTTGCTGGGTTGCCCAGGACCTGCCGGCGGCTCCCGCCCGCCCGCTTCCGTCGTTGCCCCCCGCGAGGTGGTTTTTCGGCGGCCCCGACATGCTTCCACTGCCCTGGCCTCGGGTTTTGTAAGGCGTGGTGGCGGGTACAGCCCAATCATATCTATGTCAACAGTACGTGCTAGACGCGTTCTTCACCAGCCTCACCCTAGATTCGGCGCACCAACACTAGGAGATTGAGGGCCTGCGTCCTGACATGCTTTCTATCCCTCCCCAACTCCCCGCCCTCTCTCTGCTATCCCGGTGATCCGTCCGCCCGACTCTACTCCCAACCCCATTTTTCACCATCCTCACCCCCACCCCGCTGCATTCACCACCACTCCCCTTTGTACCTGCCCCTACCCATGCGCCTGGGACGCACCCTGTCTTTACCACTCGACTGGTGGATGAAAAGCACAGGGGACTTGGGTTAAGTAGGTCCACTGGCCGGCTCAGTCAATGCATAGCGCCTGAAAGGGTGCGGTAGGTAAACAAACTCTACTGTAAGTTTGGATTAATACCGCCGGTGCGGCAATTCCCCTTATCACCAGCAGCACAAAACGACCACGACTCCGTATTGCTGCTAGGGTCCATCGCGCAAGGCCGGGTGAACTTGGCAACTCCACGGGCGATGCTCTAATCCAGCTAGCACTACCTTAGCATTTGTCCACAGAGGGCCGGCACTTCGGCCGTGGCATGGTTGGCCATGGCAACAGTCCACCGCCAGCGGAACTGGTTCCTACTATTGAACAGACAGTGGTCGGGGCAGGGAGAGGTAGTGTCCCTACATTGTGCTCAGTACCATAACGAAGTGTCCTAGCCACCAGACTGGTTGTGTGTATCTGCGCAAATCGAAATTGCGTAGCCAATAAATACCACAATACAATTTGACGCAGGCCTGAGTTGGAAGACCTGAGGCAGTGCAAGACTGATTATCTGATAAGTTCGTGTACCATATCGGCTGTTAACTTCTGACTTCAATACCTGCTGTTGGACGCACTAGGCCATAGTACCCTCTTGCATGCTGACTGGAACATCCTAACTGCAAGCTACGGGTGATGGCTCGCCCGGCATTCTGGAAACTCGCGAGTCAACTAGTTACTGGCCTTGTCACTTGCTTAGCATTGATCTACTATCACTCCAGGGAGGTAGACGATAATTATTGTTAGCGACCTTGCGAGCGGTAAGGCCTGCTGCCGTTTATTGGCAAGGTTGGTGTAGGAACAAACATGTCAACCAGGTGACCGGTACTGCTAATCACGCGACAAGACCAACAAAGCGTAACCCTCCCTATGCGTGACAACCGTTTCTGGCCTAGTCCCTTCCTCGGTGGCCTTACTGCTTATTCAAGACTAGTAGCACAGGGCACCTACTGCATTGTGCCTATTGCCGCTCGCTTCTGCCTAGTCCTTCAGTCTGATGCCTGGTTACCAATTGAAGGACCGGAAAGGTAATGAGACGAAGGGCATTATGGGCCGGCTCCCAACCGCTCGCTCACTAGGACCATGGTAGGGCTCCAACCTCCCCCTCAACATCCGAGCCGACCAGCGTGCGAGGTGGTCGGCCACACAAAAACGTACTAGTTCCCACTCCCCTGCATTAGCCATATATGGCCAGCATATTTTTTTGTTGTGGCCAAGAACAGTGGGGTACACTAAAAAAAGAACCCCGCCGGTGGGACTGCCAACGGGGATGCCCGATCCCACCCGATCAGGACTGCTGGGACTAAGGAAAACAAAATGCGCCGACGCCCGCCAGCCCTGCTACCTGAACGAAAGGGTGAACCTGAGTGGTAATGTTGGGGCTGCGACCTGATAGCATATACCTCGCCCGGGCTTCTCTAGCCACGTAGCCGGCTCCACCAGCTGCACTGCAACTGTACGGTCAATACCACCAAGCACCGAAGGAGGGTGTACAAGGCCGTTTCCTCCTCCCCAACCTGCTGCTTCTCTCCAAAGGCGGGCTCTCTGATGCAGCCCGTTGACGGTATCTATTTCGCTCCATGACCTCGACCCGCCGTCGCTGGTGTATCCGAGTCACCGCCGCTGCACCAGTACTTTCTCGAAGCCTTGTCCAATGTTATTGTTGGGCAAAGTGGCCAATACGACCGCGCCTTTCGGCCTGCAACCGCGTCCGTTGAGCGTTATCTATCCCACACGCCGGAGGGACTGCAGGTGCGCAACCGTCGAGGATCTACAGGCTGCATCTTGCTACTGTTGCCCCCCATCGGTCTCCACCCCGATTATTATGCCCCTTCACCGCTTGGCACTTGGTGTCGACCCACCCTCTTATCTCTTTCGGCAGTGTGCGCTCTCACCTGGTCCCCCACCCCATTTTCCCCCATCATCCCCCCTTCACATGCCCCCCGCCCAGATTCATAGCAGTCAGGTCCCTTAGATTTTACCCAATGCCTGTGTATCCGCTGTATCGAACCCTCGATGGGATCTAGGCGCCTGTGGGTAAAAGTGAGATGCTAATAAACGCAGCTACTCCGGCCTGCCGAGAGGGACAGCACGGGCGACACAACATGCAATACCAAAGGTCTCTACCCACGACAGCTCCAGAAGCCCTTTCATCTCCGACTGATAAGTCGTTATGCCATGGGCATGGAGGATTGCCTTGGCCTTCCATATATTTTTCACCTGCATATGAACCGGTGGAAAGCGGGGTGTACCCTTGGGGCCCCATTCATGCATCCTGACGTTGTGGAAGTGACTATGCCGCACCCTGGTAGCAGCCTCTGCTCCCGAGACCCATCTCTGGCTGGGTGGGTCTCTGCACTAGCAAGCCATGTGGGGATGCGTGCGTAGGGATGCTATTCCTACCCCTCATTCGGTTCCCAGTTGTATACCCGATGTGGTCAATTAAGGGCCAACCGCCGGTATGGCGACCGTGCACTGGGTGCCACCTGAAGCACGTCGTTTGTTAGGACGTGTTACTCGTGGTGACTACGTACAACTTAAACGCGTCATCGTCTGGCCAGGCCATCTGTCCTCTCACTTCGGAGCCTGTATCATCCGATGGCGTAGGGGGACGAGAGATGCAGAGGTTCATATTCCTAGCGTTGCGGATGGCTAAGCGGTATTGTGGAGTAGTAGTTATTCCGGAGGACTTTACACTATAGAAATATAAGTGGGTTATGACATTCTGTCATTTATTGAGGTGGCCTGCGGACAGTTACTGTATATTCATTACGGCCTTGACCTCCCCAATTCTGTGCGAAGCGGCAGCAGTGATGAATACATCATAGAAAAGTAGCAGGGAACCCAGCATGAAGAAGACGAGAGGACAATAAAGCACAATATGCTATGACAGACTAATCAAAGGACAATGCACATAATGGTGCAGGCGATTTCGATTGGCTCAGCTTGTCATTATGATTACGAATCCAGAGAGAGGTTGCTGGTACGGCTGCGATCATAAGATGGCAATAATTCCGACCGCAGGGTGGTAGACAAGACAGCTTTAGAAATGATCTGTGAAGCTGGAGGTCGCAGATGTGGGTGCTATAGATGAGGACAAGGGCTGTCATTGGTGAGCAATCGAATCGGAAGCACCAATACGCAACTGAACCATTCCTCATGGCGCTGTGTCTATCTTAACCACTCCATCGTGTTGACTTCGGAAGTCCCACCCCCATCCAGCCCATAGATTACCAGCCGTAATGTGTGTAGGCCCCCTTCCTCAAATTGTGGTGGAAGTGATGCAAGCAGGGTTAATATCATCTGAGCCGGGGGTCGTGCTAAGATCGGCTGCCTCTCCCCGAGCCCTGGGCACCAATTATTCGCCCAACTTTGTACCGGGCACTACTCTATTGACAATTAGCCTTGGCCTTTCCTGCCCGTCGAAACAGCTTTGCCGGAGTTGTCAGGGGCATCATCATGGGTCCGATAAAAGACCCCAAAATCAACCGCTGAACAGCCGACCCCATGCTTCTTGCAATTCCCCTAACACCGCGTGCAAGTCCCTGCACAGGGAGCTAAGGTTACGCAGTCACAGCAATCAATGGGTCTCCCACCTGTAGCACTTGCCTCGCTGGCAGGACAGGTGGGTACATTTAGGCATCTAATGTCTGAGCGAAGGTTGAGGTGGGCCACCGACTACCCGCTGGACTCGTTTGCCACGGGTGGTGAGACTCGCCTTAGTTTATATTATCCACCTGCTGGCCCGTGTCGGGGGTAGTGGTGCCCTGTAGGTGGCCCTGTCCTAACCCGGACTCACCAGAACCATGCCAAACCCAAAGCTGTGCTAATTTATGACATGCCCAAATGCAATTGGTGATACCTACACTCATATCATTTGGCGTCTGAGTGCTCACAACCTGCTATATGCATTGCAGACCTGATCCGAAGCTCCAGGCCCAGGCTAAGCCACAGGAAGGTTTGGACCATCTCCCTTTACAGCTCTACTACCGCCCAGATCTCCGTTTCTGGAGTCAGCTCCAGGTATTCTCCGGCCCATTGCTCTAGTTTCAACTGAGCCCATCCCTCTTGCGACTCTTGGTTGTTCAGAATTGGCAACCCAGCGGCTGTAGGGTAAGAAATTCACCGTGTGGGAAGCAGTTGTCGCCGCCTGGCCATGAAAGCTCACCGGGCCTCATCCTAGTGACTTTAGAACCCGCAACTTTAGATGGCCAGTAAGAGCTCACCGGGTTGTACAAGTTAGTGAGTCTTACCGGTTTTCTGCTGGTTGATTACATATAAAAGGTTCTCTGATCTCTGAGTTAGTGTAGCCATACGACAAACTCCTTCATTAGCTCCTTAGGTAATACAGTACTTGGTCTAACGTGGAGTTGCAGGGGCGATTTACAGGGTTTATTTGTATGCAATACGACGAAGTGGTGTACAGAATGATGATGGCTAAAGAATTAAGAAGTATAGTATATCAAGTGGCAATGGAATGGCCAAAGCATAAACGTGATTAAGGAAATGGAGTGCTTGGAGCCTAGGTGCGAGTAGGACGGCCCTTCTTGTTGCGCAGGGTGGTGGTGACTGCCTTGCTTTGTGAACTCGCAGTTGCAGTTAAGTAGCGAGGCGGGGGGCGCTTGACTTTGGGCGCCGCCTTTACTGGCTTGACAGGAACCAGTGGCTCAGGACAGCTGGTGGGGGCTGGCAAGGCGGGCGTCTCAGTTGAGGTGCAGGAGTCAGGCGTAATAACATTGCAGTTGGTGG
>JANBPT010000923.1:0-19068 GCA_027575765.1 Tieghemiomyces parasiticus
ATTAGTAACCGCGATAATCGAAGTCTCTGTAATGATTTTACCGGCGTTGGCTGCTATCCAGCGTCAGAGCACAGTGCAACGGCACTACATATATATACCTAGCTCTTAAAATGAAACCCGTATTCCCCAGCCTGGTTAACCTACCATGCCAATGTCCGTAGCGGGTATCCTTTAAGCCTATCATCCCAACGCGGATTGACGAAATCACCTAGCTTTACTTGATCCTTGCTAATTTTCTCGCTCGCCAATACCATCGCCTCACTTAAAAGACTCCTTCAAATCAAAAATCAGGTTGATGGCCTGGCGCGCTGTCAACTGCTCAGTATCCACGGGAAGCAAAATCCGCTTGATTTGCTCCAGCCGTTCGTGATCGCGACTGGCTTCCGGGTCGGATAACGGCGGGGTGGCGAAGCCAACTGGTGGTGGCGCTATCGCACTCCAAGGTGTAGGTGCTTCTACTGCCGCTGCCGTCGCTGACGATGGCAGGGTCTGCTGTTGCATAACCTCACGCGCGAGGGCGAGGGCATCCGCGGGGAACCCGGCGAGTTGGGCGACCTGGATGCCATGGGACCGGCGACTGATCCCGGGGAGTACTTTATGGACGAAAGAGAAATGGCCCTCTTCATCGGTAAACAGCGACGTATGGTAGAACGCCAACCCGTCCGCGTGGCTCTCATCTCCACCCTTCACATCACCACCAGTGTCAGTGATCATATCGGTGAGTTCATGGTAGTGGGTTGCAACCAAACTACGACACCGGATGCGGCGGGCGAGGGTCCAGAGGGCGGCATAGGCGATGGCCAAGCCGTCGGCGGTGGCAGTCCCACGGCCAACCTCGTCCATGATGACGAACGAGCGCGGGGTGGCGTGGTGTAGGATATGCGCCGTCTCGCTCATCTCCACCATAAACGTCGACTGGTCACCGGCCAGATTATCGGAGGCACCTACCCGGCTAAACAAACGATCGACGATGCTGAGCCGGGCGGTATGGGCCGGCACGAAGGACCCGATCTGGGCCAAGATGACCAAGATGGCGTTCTGACGTAGAAACGTACTCTTCCCGCCCATGTTGGGTCCCGTGAGCAAGATGGTAGGGCAGTCGGCGGTGAGTCGACAGTCGTTACTAATAAAGTTGCGGCTGCTGCGCCGGCGAAGGTTCATTTCGACCACCGGGTGACGTCCCCCGCGGACGTCAAACACGTCGGGTTCGGCCAACAGGGTCGGTCGGGTGTAGCCGAAATCGCAGGCTACTTGGGCGAATGAAGCTGCCACGTCGATCTGCGCGAGGACCCGGCAGTTGGTTACTACAGAGAAACTTCGATCAAGGACCCGGTGCACCAGGTCTTGATAGAGGGCAATCTCCTCGTCGAGGATGCGCGACCGTAGCGCCTGCAGGCGTTCGGCAAGGTGGGTCCACCGTGGATGGAGGTATCGGTATTTACTACGGAGTTTCTGGAACACCGTCATCTCCTCCATCGGCGGCTCCCCACGTCCCTCGTCCACTTCCAACATCAATTGTTGCGACTCCTCGAACCGTTTGCCCTCGCGGGCCGTCATTTCTACGTACCCGCGGGTTCCCGCCCCAATGACGAGCTGTAGGCTGGTGACGCCGAGCTCGGTACACAGGGAGTCTTCCAAATCCGCTTCGGCCTGTTCCAGCCCGGCAAGTTCGGTGTGGAGTTGGGTGAGGACCGGGCAGGCCCGTGGATTAATGAACCCGTGCTGACTGACGCGTTTCGGGGCTTCCTCGCCCAGGTACCGGCGAATATCGGCTGCCATGTCATCTAATGGCACCATCCGGGCGAGGAGGTCGCAGGGGCTATTGCCAGGTGTCAGGTCACCGCCGCCTTCCCTCGGTGGGGTCGCAGGTTGGGACGTGAGCGTTTCATTGAACACCGGGGCGCACAACCGGGTAATTTGGCTCGCGGCTTCGAGGGCACTAGCCACGACCAACAGGTCTGCAGGACCCCCGTACCCGAGGGACAGCTTTTGGATAGCCCGTTGGGCGTCCCGCGCTGACCCCAGAATATCCCTCGTCCGAAATAGCAAATCCGGTCGGTCGTAAAACCTTTGCACCAGGTCGAGCCGCTCGTTGAGGGCCGAGACGGAAGTGAGTGGCGACCGGAGGTACTCGGCGAGTAGTCGCGAACCGGCCTTCGTACGGGTTTGATCGATGGTGTGGATCAGGCTACCCACTTTGGTTCCCGTGGTGAGCGATTCGAGAATCTCGAGCGACCGGAGGGTGTAGCTGTCTACCCGCATGGTGTGCACCGGGTTGTACCGCGTGGAAGTTTGTAGGCGCGGGAATTTCCCCACTTGGGTCTCGGCGACGTACCGCAGGAGGGCCCACGTGGCACTCTGTTCAGCATCCGTCAGGTCTAGGTTGCGGATGAAGGCGTTGACGTTAGGAGCAGTTTCCTTGGCGGCGGTGATGGGGTCAGTCGTGGTGGTGGAGGTGATGGCACTGGACGGAGTGGCGGATGTGGCAGGTGACACGGTGGCGGCGGACCCGGCCTCTAGGGCCATACCTTCGCGGTCAGACCACGGCGTCCTGAATAGGGCCAGCGGCTTGGCGGTGAAGGTTACGTACGGGTCGTTGGTGGTAAACGCCGACTGGATGAGCGGGGTGAGTACGGTCTCGTACTCACGCGGGACGATAATCTCCCGAGGTTTAATCCGAGCCAGATCGGACACCAGTTCGGTGCGGTCGGAAACGGTGGTGAGGAAGTCGCCCGTGGCCAGATCAAGCCAGGCCAGGCCCACCTGCTGGAGGACGGTGGAAGAGGCGGTGATGGCGGCCTCATCGGGCGACGCAACCGGGCAGTGCGGATACACGGCCAGGAGGTAGTTATTCTGGGCGGGATTGATAAACTGCTCGTCAATCAACGTCCCCGGCGTTATGATCCGGGCCAGTCGGCGGGACCACTTCCGGGTGATTGGATCCTGGTACTGTTCACAGATGGCCACGTGTTTACGGTGTTTAACCACGAGAGTTTCGAGGTGCCGATCAACATAGCGTGCAGGAAATCCGGTGAACCGGAAATGGTGTCGACGGATCTTACGGGTGACCACCTGCATCTCGAGGATGGCGCCCACTTCGTCGGCCTGCTCGTAGTAGAGTTCGTAAAAATCGCCCACCCGGGTGAGGAGGACACACGTCGGGTGTTCATCCATTAGCTGGCGGACGAGTTTGAGGAGCCGGGTCGTGGGTTCCGTTTGGAGGAGCCGGGCCGAGGTGTCAGCGTCGTCCTCATCGACGAAGGTGGGGTCGCCGTCCTCTTCGTCACCGGTGCGGGTGGCGGAGGCGGTCAGGGACGACCTTGTACGAGACCGTCTGGTCCGTAATATCGAAGCAAGGGGGCTTGAGCTAATGTACCGTTGTGATCCAGGGGTGGCCATCAATTGGGGAAGCAACGGCAACGCGTGAACCGGTCCGCCAGGTAATAGTAACGAGGGCCCCCGGGCCACAGCGATCGAGTATCCCTCGGCCTTAAGAGGTTGACGCTTACAATAGCCAGCCGTAACACAGTGGGTTGCAACAGCTCGGCGCAGGGCGGAGCAGTACCGGTAGTGCCCGACTTCCCCTGAGAGCAGCCAGCCCGACGGCCGTCGCGTTGCCGTCGGAATTACCAGTGGTCGGTGGCCGGTTCCCCGGGATCGGAGCTGGGCAATCAGGTGGCGCATGACAAAGGTGCGGGAAGACCTATGGGCGATCGTCCGAGCGGGGCAACCAGGGTAAAGCAGGGTGCGTGTACGCGTGTGGGCCTGTGTAGGAATCCAGGTGTCTCGGGGTGGATTCGAAGCGCTAGAAGGCAGTGTGGTATGGCCAACGGAGCGCAGTAGTGCTAAAAAAAAATAGGTGAGCAAACCGCTAAAGGGTTTAGTGGGCTCCTATGGCTGCGGCACGGTGTGGCAGAATCAGAAACGGAATGAGGAGATGCGCCGGCCCTGGCATCCAACTCGACGTAACTGCGAGAAACTGCCGTGGCAATCGTGGCCAGCTGTGGTTTTGAAATCTAACCAGACCGGTGGCTGGGAGGCCATGGTCATTGCCGTGGCCGAAGTAGAGGACCTCTCGCCAACCAGTGAAAAACTATGACCAGTCTAAGCAGCCGTCAAAATATTTACGCTCCGCGACCATTTGAACGGTGTCAATTACTTCTGCGCTACGTGCATCTAATACTCCTCCCCTTGCTCTTGGTGAACTATGGTTGCGAATGCTCCTGATGCCAAAATCAATTAACACAATGGGCCGTGAAGGGCGCCACATTTTATTGTTGCAGTATTTCAACAGGTAAGGGGTTTGGCCAACTGGGTAACGATGGCCAAGTACTGAGTCACTCATTAGGGTGGGATACATACCCCCGAAAAAAAACGTATGACTCCTTACTGCTGGGCGTTGACGATGTCCACAAACTCGGGCTTGAGCGAAGCACCACCGACGAGGAACCCGTCAACGTCAGGCTTCATGCCAATTTCCTTGCAGTTACCGGAGTTCACAGACCCGCCATACTGGATACGGATGGCATCAGCGGCCTGCGGGGACACGTTCTTCTTGATCCATTCGCGGATCTCCTTGTGCACCTCCTGGGCCTGGTCGGGGGTAGCCACCTTGCCCGTGCCGATGGCCCACACGGGCTCGTAGGCGATCACTACGTTGGACCAGTCCTTGATCTCGCTGGCCACCGCCTGGAGCTGCGAAAATACCACCGCGGTGGTCTGGTTGCCCTCACGGTCGGCCAGGGTCTCGCCCACGCAGTAGATCACCTTGAGACCGACATCCAGGGCGTGCTTGACCTTCTTGGCGATGACCTGGGAGGTGCGGAGGAACGATGGTGGGCAGGGTTGGGACGAAGGGTCATATGGTAGGTTAGTCTAGGGTCCGCCGTGGAAACCATACAGTCTCCGCGCCTACCAAAGCGAAAGGGGTGGGCCGAGGGGAGTGGCAACCGCTGTCCGTTGTGCTTACCTTGTCGTCCTCTTTAAAGACGTGGCGGCGCTCAGAGTGGCCAATGATGACCCACTTGGCACCAACGTCTTTGAGCATCTCGGCGCTGAGTGGTTGGGCCGGTGAACGTAGGCAAAGTTCGGTAACAGATAGGGTTCATTAGGGCGAAGTGGCTGAAACGCCGGGTGCCATTGTCGACTTGGCACAGCTGGACAGGGCCATTATTCGGTTTGCCCTCGGAGGTTTCTCCATTGCCGTCCGTCGCCCGAACTTCTCTCAGTACCTACCTGATTTCACCGGTGAAAGCGCCCTTGCTCTCAGCGTAGATGTTCTGGCCGGCAACCTCACCAGCCTTAAGGGTGGAAATGACAGAGGGAATGTAGAGGGACGGGGGAGCGACCACCACCTCTAATGTGAGTTGGGCGAGCACCGAGGCAGCGCGTCGGAAAGGGATAGTATATGCGGGTGGTTAGAACGATGTTTAACGGCAACCTAGTAACCCAACCGTGTCACCCACACTGTTCCGAGGGAGTCGACCGTCTATAGAGCAGAACGTGGTCGGTCTTGACCGCATGTTCTCGCAGGGAGAGGGAGCAATCAAGTTTGGCGTAGGTCTAGTATCGGTCCGCTCCCAACTTACCGACGTTCTTATCCAGGTTGGCGTTGTTAAGCATGGCCACCAGGTCCTTGACGGTGCTCTGGCTACCGTTCATTTTCCAGTTGCCGCCGACGATGAAAGTGCGAGTCATGATGCTGATCGGGTAGAGGGGTGGAGTTTAAGAAGAGGGTGGATAAAGAGGCGGTAAGAATGAATAGATTAACAAATGCTGGAAAACTAGTAAAGTAAGCTGCGTGAGGAAGGTTATATAAGGGCAGCGCTTCCCCAAGTTAAAGGTCTCGGTGGGCGTGACGGACGGGCTGGGGCACTCAGGGTCGAGCGTCTCAGGTGTAGTCTCGATGGTCCCTCCCCCTCTACTAACGTAAGGAGTGCCGACCCTGCGGCGTAGCCGGTATGAGTAGTTGGTATGGGACAAGGAGTTACGTCAAGTGGGACGGTTGGGGCGGGTGATGAGAAGGGGGCGGATCACTGAGGGCATGCGCCACGGCAGCCCCCCACCCGGCTCCTAGGCTAGGTGCCGCACGTTTCGATGTTGTCTGTGCCATTAGTGGTCAGTAGGTTCGGAAGGACTAACATAAGCTGCCACGCGTTCTCGCTTCCGCGCTAGCGTGTAACCTGATATCCCGTTTGCGCCCGACGGATCAATGCGGCCGCGTGCGGTCTAGATATACCAGTAAGCATGGGGGAACCGATAGCTCCGACTATCGATACGGTGCAGTTCTACCTGACGCAACAGCCAGGCGACGAATTTGCAAAGATACCACCGCCCAGCAGAGAAATTACTGGGGGGGATAGTACATGGTTACGAACATATCATATCTCCGGACCAGTTGCTACCTATTGTCGACTCCATTCCCGACTGGTTAGAGACTGGCGAAGCTGGAAAATCGGCAGGCCGATGTGACTGAAGCGGGCGGCGGTGGCTAGGCCGTTCTCGTGGATTAAGCAGCAAAGCTGTTGTTATCTAGCCGTTTTAATGACGTCTTGTAGAATGCTCGGACGGGAAGAGTGCTACCCGAGCCTACTAAGCCATCGCATGGTCCGTTTCCGGCAAGCGGGATCGATGCTGTCACTAACACTGGGCTGATGAGCAGGAGGAGTCTGCCACACACTCCGGGCATCAGAGCTGCCGACCATCGCCCTCGCTGGTTATTAGTTAGCAAGGTCCCCTGGCGAGTTACCCTGGACGATGTTGCCATTGTTCAGCCCAACCCCTCAGATACAATTCAATCGGTTGGCAGTGGACCCTGCGACACACAACTACCAGTCTCAGGGTCTGGTGCTAGATTGGCTGACTGTTAACCATGTACCCTTTCTGATTTGATTGCGCCGTTAATTTTGGGTAGACTACTCACTGTTCACGCGTCATTTGGAATGAACATACATTAAAGGAGGCCGCTGTCATCGTACTGACTCGTTGTTAGCATTCCACCGTCGCGCGCGACGGCAATGTTCGCCAGGCAGCGTCACGATGCGGAGATAATTAAGGGAGAGCGGTATATAAGGACCAAGATCCGGGTACGATTGACTCCTCACAGTTCAATGACATTGGATCAGCAATGCTGGCATTGCCCCACTATCTTCACGTACCGATCAACACGCTCGTTGTAGCCACTAACTAAGCCGCCCAGTCACTCGTACCCCATCCACCACACGGAACACATAGGCACAATGAGAGTTGGCCTAACCTTACTTGTTGCCATCATCCCTTGGCTCATTGGCAAGGGGCAGGCGGAGCGTCTAAATATGCTCAAGATGGCCTGCCTGGTCAATCAGGAACGCACCCAACGTGGCCTGCAGCCACTCCGGATCGACGCCAGTCTCATGGACGTGGCTACGGGTCACTCGCGTTACCAGTCCCGCGTGGGGGTGATGACGCACGACGACGATGCTGGTGGAGTTGGCGACCGTGTCCACCAGAACGGGTTCGACTGGAGCACCGTGGCTGAGAATGTCGCCGAAGGGTACCCTGACGAAGATCGCGCCATGATCGGCTGGATGAACTCGCCCGGTCATCGCGCCAATATCCTCGACCCGAACTACACTCATTTTGGCGCCGCGCGTAAGGAAGACTACTGGACCCAGGTTTTCGCTCGGCCGCATTCCCAATATAAGGCAGCAAATACCGGGTCGGTCTCGCGACTCCAACCCGCCGACGCCCCTGTGTGTCCCACTGCGGCCGATATTGAGCCTGAATTGCTGGCGCGTATCCAGGATGAGAATTCAGGCAACCTATCCTCGGACGACATGCCCACGAGTACCCCTCTGCACGTCCAACCGGTAGCTGAACCCAGCACAGAGCCCGCCCCGCCGACGACCACCCCTCTGCATGTCCAACCGGTGGCTGAACCCAATCCAGAGCCCGTTCCGCCTACGACCGGCCTGTCAGTCATCCAGAGCGAGTCTGAGGCACCCCTTATGCTGTCGAGTGCGCCCGCGCCCGAAGTCCCTGGCAGGGTATCCCAGGAAGGGGATCGGACCAATATACCGCTGCCCCGGCCTCCCCCTACTTATCACGTGACCTCATTTCACCATAACCGCCCCCAGCAGTCACAGGAAAACAAAGCTCAGCGGGGGACATCCCAGACACCAGCCGCGGTCGAGGCAGATGATGAACGTGGCGCCGAAACAACCGATTCGATGCCCATGACTGCCCCCGTCCGCTTCTCGCCAACGGTAGCGCCGGCTATGGACCACGTGGCGTCCGCTGAAGACCCATTGATTCCCAGCACCGCCACCGAAGATGCACAGCTGGTTGCCGAAACTGAGGTCAAGTCGTCCACAATTTCTCCAATGCATTACCACCCGCCCCCTCTCGAGAGCGCCGGGATGCTTAGTCAAGAGACTATGGAGGTGAGTTTGGGTTTTGCTCCCCAGGACCACGGAGGCAAGCCGTTCCTCAAATGGCTGCACTCCGGTCTGTTTGATGGGTCCCATTTCCTCCTGCGCCGGTCAACACTTCCGCAACCCCATCGCCAGACCCCGAGCTACATCGCCCACACGACCAGGCCAGTCGGAATTCGAGGTCGTAATGGACCTACTTTGTAGATCATTTCTCAAGCATAATGCTGTGCATGCTTAGAGGTTTGCGACCGAGCTGAGAATAATAGGTGATATTTATGCGCCGACCTAGAAGCCAGCCCCGTAGTGATATGGGCATTTTCTTTAGTCATTCGTGTGGTGATATTAGCTATCATATATGTCGCTCCCCAGTAAATTTTATTCATATCGATGCGACATGCCAAATGCCCCCTATATCTCCATCTGAGACCTGCGCGCCGTCTATGTAAAAGGCTGGGTACAGACTGCCCAACTACCATGTCCATTGTGGTGCCGTTTTGCTTATCTATACCTCCAATCAACCAAGTCTGCCCCGAGGTCGATCCGTCCGCCGGTTCGTTTCTGACCACTGACTTTCAAAACCGCGCTGATGTCCATACACAGCGGCTAGCGTATTACCACGTCGCTTCGAACCGGTGTGGGAGAAAGGAGGTGGGCTGGTCCCACGGCCCCACGGTGAACTGCAGCACCCTACTGCTGAACAGGTCTAGCGGACTTTGGAATATCCCGCTTTACTCATTGGTAACCTCAGACCTCCATGATTCCGATTTGGGGCCTGAGGTGGTTGTGACTGCCCTTCCGTATCCCCTAGTTAGCGATGTGGAGTCCCATTGTACCTCCACTGGTTCGTCTATCGGAGGGAGGGTGGCAATCCTTACCCTGTTCTGCAACCTGACACACGGCGCTAATCCTAAAAAATACATATCAAAGAGGCCCCTAGTTGACTGGCTAACCTGCCAACACAGGATTCGCCTTTGTTGTCAGAGGTTGCAGCTTAATATGGGCGCGAGAGTTTGTCAGAAACCACCTTTGTTAAATCCATTCACCAACGCCGGACCGATTTTTGCCTAGCCACTGGGGGCGTTGCTGCCAAACTCGGTCCTCTATGAATAAATCTCGTCGGCTCTTTTCACGGAAAATATACAGCCTCAGCTCCCTACAATGGTCCTTTATCAGTTAAGCTGCAGGCCTATCGAGCAACGATGGGTCGGAGGCGCACTGGCTCAACCCCTGACAGACTTCATTTGCCAGTCAAAACTACCAACCATCGGCTCAGGACTTCCCCTAGCAGACATGACAGCAGCGCTGGCCTCGCTCGCGGTGACCGGCCAGTTGTTGGAGTCAGGGCTACCTCACCCGACACATCTCAGTCGCCAGCACCCGTGCTCATTAATCTTCATCCACATATCCGCCGCACAGTTGCTTGTAGTACCAGTGCCCGCGATTACCCGGCTGCCGCCGAGTTCAGCCTAATCCTGCTCGATCCGTTTTTTTCTCCCTTGACTCGGGTTATTACTAACCCGCGGGAGGCTTTGGTCCCTAACCCGGGAAACAGCGGCCAGTATAGTACGCTTTTGGACACGAGGGGCAGTTGCTATCCGCGAGGGGCGCGAGGAAAGGGCGTATCTGGGATCTATCTCAACCGATAGCTAAAGTCACTGGTCACCCTGTGGAAGGGTGGGGGAGGAAATAGAAATTGAGGAGGTGGCCGCCTGTCTGCCCCATCAGTGACCGGCGGTCGCGTCAATCCCTTCGTCGTCAGATTATCGGCGGGCCGCCCCTCCATTTTAGCATGCTCTGCACAACGTATCTCTGGAGGGCGCGGCTGGTGAGATGTAAGGGGCCGCTTTGCGGCTTGCCGAAAGCACCTCAATTCCTGACTTGGTACCCAGAGCTACTCCAGTATTGAGATTCTAATTTATAGCGACAGACTCGGGGGATTGACACTGTGTGGCCAAGCGAGGGAGCGTAGGATAAGTAAGATAAAGGGGGTTGGCCATGGGGAGAGGGGTATGAAAAGCCGGTCGAATGAACGCGCGGGGCAGGTCAGTGACTGGCGGGCGTTGGAGGAGAGGGGATAGCGGCGGTGCGGCCGTTGGTCGAGTAAGCCGGGGCAATAATTGGCACCGCCAGTCACGTTGCCTAACGCAACCACGGCCTTCCCCTATCCCCAACCCGCCTATAAAGCAACCACTCCCCGGCCATCCATGACCCATGCGACACTTAATTCCTTTCTTTTTTGCAATTTGTGACTGACACCTGCTGCGTTCTCTGCCGTAGCATACTTAAACTTTGGTACCTACCTCTCTATCCCCCCCATCCTTCACCATTACGACACCAGCCCCACTGCACCTAACACTGGTAAGTTAGGCCACCCTTTCGCCCCTATAGCAAACCATCCGGTTTGCTATAGAGCATGCTCAGTAGAGATGCCGACATAGCACCTTATGTGCCCACCACACTATTCCCAACATTCACACTGGAGTATGCCTGGTCCACTCAGCGTGGCACCCGCAAAGTGTGGGGTGTAATTTCATGTCAATGGTGGGGGGGAGTAAGGAGCCATCGGCACTGTGCTCCAGTCTTCGTGTGGAGGTGCCGTAGTGAATCACTACGCTCTTGGACTCGACCCGAGTCACGATGAGTGTGGGGATTGGCTCAGCTCCTTGACGGCGCATCTCAGGTCAGCCCCTGATAATAGCTTAGATGCCGACAGTGATTAAATACCCCGCTCTTTCCGCCACTCCGCCTGATCTTATATCCCCCTCATCCTTACGCCTAATCATTCCTAATTCTGCATATCTCTATTTTCGAAACCCCTTCCAGCCCAACCCCATCTTTCTAGCTGTGTCAACTCCTGCCCACCAGTTGCTTATTACCCTGACTCCGACGTACTCTCCCGCTCGCCCGCTCACTGTCTCTTTCCCCGCCCATTATACGTATCATGACCATCAGTGCGACCACCCCCGTCCAGGCAACTCAACCCCCCACCAAGACCTGGTCGACTGTGCCGGTTTCCACCGTCGCGCGTAGCACTGTCAACCCCATTCGGCAAGTCATTGAGCGACTACACAAGCTGGTCAAGGACCACCAGAACGCGAGCGGCGGCGTCGCCCTATCGACCAACGAACCCATCAGTCTCTCCATCGGGGACCCCACCGTGTTTGGCAACTTCAAGACCCACCCAGAAGTCAACAATGCGGTCCGGAAGCAACTGGACAGTTTCGGCGCGAACGGCTACGGCCCCTCCTATGGCCTCCTCGCGGCCCGAGAGGCCGTAGCCCGTCACTGTACCACCCCGGCCGCCCCACTTACTGCTGGTGACGTTATTTTGACCAGCGCGTGCTCCGGCGCCCTCGAAATAGCTCTCATGTGTCTCGCCGAGGCCGGGCAGAACATCCTGATCCCGCGTCCGGGGTTCTCCCTCTACAAGATGTTGGCCGTTGCCCGTGGGGTTGAAGTCCGCGAGTATCCGCTCCTGCCAGAACGGAACTGGGAAATTGATATCGAGGCGTTCAGCTCCCTCGTGGACGACCGGACCGCCGTCGCCGTCATCAATAACCCGTCCAACCCCTGCGGCTCGGTATTTACCAAGACCCACCTGCAAGATATCCTAGCCGTGTGCGAAGCTCGCCAGCTCCCCGTCATTGCTGACGAAATCTATGGTGACATGGTGTTTGGGACCAGCGATGCGGCCGGGAGTGACGACGAGGGCAGCCACGACGTTAGCGGAATTCCGCCGAAATTCCACCCCTTAGCCACTCTCACGGCCACCGTTCCCATCCTCACCGTCGGCGGGCTTGCCAAGCAGTGGCTCGTCCCGGGCTGGCGCATCGGCTGGATTCTGATTCACGACCAGCGGAACCTATTTAGCAACGTCCGACAGGGTCTTCTGGACCTCACCACCACCCTCCTGGGGCCCAACACCCTCATCCAGGCCGCCCTCCCGGACATCTTTCAGAACGTGCCGGCTAGCTTCTACGCCGATACCACCGCCCAGCTCGCCCAGCATGCCCGGTTGGCCCAGCGACTATTGTCTCAGATTCCCGGGCTCCAGGTCATCGTGCCCCAGGGCGCCATGTACATGATGGTTGGCATTCATATTCAGGACTTTACAGGCATTCGAGATGACGTCGAGTTCGCCACCCGGCTCATCTTGGAACAGCGCGTCGAGGTCTTGCCTGGTCAGTGTTTCGATTATCCCAATTACTTCCGGATTGTTTTGGCCCCACCCAAGGATAAACTGGAAGAGGCCTGCCACCGTATCGCGCAGTTCTGCGCCAAGTACTACCAGGTGTAAATGACTGTTATTGCTTATCTCCCTTCCGTGACCTAGTTGTTTTTTTTTTAAAAAAAATGGCCGCCCGGTTATCAGTCTGAAGTTCTACCAGTGCCATGTCCATATTTTAAAGCTACAGTTGATTTCTTTTTTATATTTCCTTGCGGTATCTATGTAGACCTTTGGTGAAATAGCCAAGCTAAGGATGATTTACTGGTAGGGCTGGTTAAAAGAGGGACCTATCGGAGCGTCCTAGAGTGCCAAGCGGTGTCTAAGAAGTCTGGATAGTGGCAGCCTGGTTCACTGTGATGTTAAGAATGCATAGGCCATATAACTAGTCCGCATCACGAAGGTAACAGTCACTTTGGACACACCGCAGCATAGATTCCTAATCTCTTACTCGAATGGCACCATCAAAGATAGCGTATCGAACATCCACTGATCAATGCTCGAAGGCTGTGAGTTTGCATGGGACAACCTTCGGCACCATAACAGAGATTCGTCCGGCCTGAGCAATAATTGTGGTGGCCGTATGGTTAATAGGATTGGAGAACCTCAGCCATAGCATAATTGTTTTGGGGTTCCATGCAGCCGGCTGCTCTGAGGAACGCACGCGGCGGCATTGGTGATGACAAGTAAGCCCAGCTTGCCGACCTTCACTGTCGCTACTCCCTAGTAGCGTGTCCCTATCACCCGCCCCATTGTAATGCTCATGGTGAACGAATGGGAACTTACTACACGTTTTGGGTACAACGCCAACCCTTAGGATCAAACAGTTCTTATCCGCTATGCCAACAAGGACATCGGTACAGTGGAGACCAAGTAGTCCAATCACCAAAGGGTAGACCCAATGGGTCTCCGGAAACTGGGCTATACTGAGTTGAGAGGGTGGCGCCGCTATCACCCCCGGTGGCAGCGGCGAAGAGAGGGTCTGGGGTCTTCGGTTGGGTCTGGGTGACTCCACAGGTGGGAGATGGATAGGCGAGTAATGAGGTCGCAACTGGTATCTGCACTTCTTGGTCATAGGGTGGTGATCAACCAGGCAGTCGCTAGACTCACGCTTTATGGGTCGGTCAGCATTTTCTTGGCCACCCCAAGTTGCGGCAGTGGAGCTGGCACCCATCGTTACTTTGCGATGGAATACAGCTGTCCTGTCAGGTACTAATGCCTCTTTCTTAGCGTAAATCCGTGCTCGAAAAGCCATTACCATAGGAAGGTGGAAGGGCGTTCCGGTAACATCAAGGCGCCGATAGATATGATTTGGCCTACACGCTAACGAAGGGTGGGCTTGGATCAGACGACGGGTCGAGAGTGCCATCATGAAGCCTTGGGAGGTACGTGAATTTGCGATGGAAGAAGATGGGTGGAACAAAAAAGTACAGCTTTAAGGGAAATTGGGACGTAATTCTAATATAGGTAGGGTGTGGCTGAAGTATGGTGGTGGTCCTGAATTGCACGAGAAGCTGGCGATAGCCCACCCATTTATACTTGCCAATGATTTGCGTATTCTCGCTAACCTATGCCCATTATCATCCATGGCTCCGAGTGTTTTGGTAAAGGGCTCATCTCCGGCTGACATAGCTTAAAGTGGACGGCCTAACTCACTAATTGTTGGTGTTCAAGTAAACGGCATGGTATGAACATCACTTCTACATGGTCACAGCCCTGCGAAGGCATTAGAGATAAGATAACTGATTATTAACCTATCCTCTCTTGCATATATCATTACAAACACAGTTGATCAATCAATATCTACTGGCGACCATAGGGTGGTAACACCGTCTCTTCAACTCATCTCGACTGGATGGCTGTCGCGAAAGCAGAAAACCCCAGGTGTGACAGGCATGATGAGTGCTAGGAGTGATAATGGCTTGGCATTTTGTTGTTGGTGGGGGGGCACATGCTAGTTATCGCTGTCACGATAAGTACCGACAGAGATTACATTACCAGAGAGAATAGCAATCCTCGGTCGACGGTGGCAGGTGAATGTCGGCTGTTTTTAAACAGTAGTAAGAGTCGCATGGTGATATATAAGTGATAAAGTATCACCCTGAGCAAGTAAGGAACACATGAAGAAGGCATCATGCGTGGTTTAGATTTGTTTTAAGGACATGGAATTTTCTTGTATCGGAAATGACAATATCGAGCACGCCATCTGCCCCAAGCCTTTCGCTGGCTGTCCAAAGCTACTAGAACGTGTGTATAGGGAACAAAACAGTTAAGCGACGTAGGTGTGATGACATGCGGGCGCTCCTGGGTCATAGCTATTTTTAACTACACCGTGATGTGTGTGCACCCACGGGCAGCCAGCTCGTCCTATGTGTAGCAATTAGATCGTATCTACCAATATAGTGTACCGGAGGCCAAGGACAGACAGGAATAGGAAACATAAACTGGCATGCGGCATCCTTTTCAAGCAAGTGACGGCAGCCATTAGGTCCATCGTGCTAGATATAGTGCACTTTTACGGAGTACGCCGTAAAAATGTGGTAAGTAAGACACAGCGATTGTACAGCCAGATGATATAAATCTTTGTCCCCGCTGATGTGTTCACTGAGCGCTAGCCTGTACCCAAATATACACGGACCACCGAGAAGCATGTCTATCTAGAATACGTCATCGGGGTCGCATGAGCTGTCCGGGATTTCTGGTATGGTTGTAACATGAGGGGCCGTAGGTACATTGGTGCAGCAGGGGCTTACTTCAAAGAGAGGAGTCCTGTGTCAGCCTTGCGCCCTCTGTCCCGTCCGTATATCCATGACAGTGGGTCAACTTTTGAAAATAACATGTAGGTCCGAGTGATAGATGGCACTTCTATTCTCAGAAAGACGGGTGGCATTGTTGGTACGGCACTAGTTCATTCGTTCGTATGGAACAGAAAATCATGTCTCGTGGCTAGCTTTTTCGACTGCTTTATCCGGTACGCGAAGGAGCAGGGCTAGTTCGTTTTTCTATATAACTTAGCAGGCCGGCTGGCTCCCTCCATCTACTTCCGAAACAGCGCGCCCGTAGACAAATGGGGCCATACGATGGACAACAGCGAGATTCTGGAAAAAGAGCTACGACAGTTAATTCGGTTGATGAGGTCTCGGTTCTATTAGGCCGACCCTCCTTTATTACGAAATACATGACCAATCAGGGGAAGGACTTTACCATTGCTTCCGAATTATACTCCAGGCACACCCTCCATCTCTGGAAATTACGTGCATAGTCATTCCACACCCCATTTGAGCCAAGCTCTTATTTACTTACCCTTGTTACATGTTAATGAACAATAAAATGCCCCCCCACTAGTGCGGTATTCGGGTGATTAGAAGGGTCGGCGTCATTCCTACGGTTAATGATTTAGGGGCGAAGCGTGGTCATTGTCGTTGACTGAGGTTGAGTTTCGTAGACGGGGCGCACGATGCGGTTGCGCAGGAAGTAACACAATCATTATCAAGGGCGTCGAATAAAGGATAATAATCGGGGTTTCTTAAGGAATTCAGAGGCTGCGTGGAGGGCATAGAAGGTGACTGTGGTAGGAGCAAACTGACAAATAAAAGACTTGGCTGCCAAGCATAACTGGGGAACGGACTGTGAATTTGATTAAGGACTGTCGTTTTATTAAATGGCGACCGTGAAGGCTTTTATACTTGAATAGCGACCAGCCCTATTTATAGCAGCTACCCAGCTGAACCTAAAAGAAGTCCTGAACGACAGTATGGCGGGGCCAAGTGTCATATGGTGACTACAAACCTCACTAGGGCTAACGTATGCCTACACCGCCTAAAGTATCTCCAACACCAGTAGGCCACCATGCAACCGGCTGCCCGTACTACAGGAGCCACCTATGTAATTCCTAACGAATTCACACTACTAGCATACAAACTCACGAAGCCTTTTGCCTTCCAGAACCACGACCTCTCACAGTCTAAACTAGCTATATGAACCTCCAAGTCCGCCTTGACGAACTAGGTCTTAGCTTTTGTCACCTAAATTTGTTATTGCTTGACAGTGCGTGGAATTCGCCACCTAGGGGTGGCCCCTTTACTTGTTTGTCTCAATAAAACCTCTGCTACGCCTTTGTACCATTAACCCCCAGATCCTCATTTACGGATACTATAGTTGAAGGTTGCCGTTCTGATTGTGAACCCCATAAACAAGACCGCGTAAAGGGTGCGCTAGTATGTAGCCCTTTCAGGCCATCATCCGCTAGAGGTTGTCCAACTTTCCATGCAACCGTTGGAGGTACACACTCGGCCACGAACTCGCTGCTTAACAGTTTATATCAACCCAGACCCCCCCTCTCCATAGTCCCCCTCCCCGCCTGTTAACCTACTTTGCGTACCGTTTGACGTTCGTAGCACTCCCACCTCTCTCTTTCCATCTCTACGCCCACCGCACCCTTTACGCCCTTGCTCTATCCGCCGTGTTCCTTCTCGTTAGTACCAGCCTTGCGCCTAACCCTACTGGTCGATAATTGCCGGAGCTCATTGCATCTTCAGTAAAACCCACTGCAACCTCCACCCTTGCTAGTCTCCATTAGCGGCATCACAGTGGCAATCCAAGGTCATATGAGTTAACTAACAGCTAGAGTCGCAAGGATTGAAAGAGGGGCTTATGGGTTAACGTCGACTACTGAGTCATAGGGGCGGGCATATAAATACACCCTGCTAAGGTGGGCCTAAGATCGTCCGGCTGCCACATCACGCGGATTCTCAGCCTTGGTGGTCCTGTGGCTTGTCGCAGGCCGTGGTATACTGAAAGTGATGGAGATTACAGTGGGGCAGCTCTGGTCGGAAGGGAATTAGGCGACAGGGATGCACCGCCTATTCTCAAGTGGCCTCAAGGTTATCTGCATTCTAAAGTAAGAAGGCGTCAAGTTATGCATGTTTGGATTAGGCCACAGGCAATAGCTGGAGCATAACGGCAGTTAAGATGAATACCTGGTGGAAGAGAGAAATAGAGTGCCAGAAGGCGGCGTGGTTATGGATTCCATAGGAATGAGCAAGGGCGTCTAACCTAACCTCACGCACATCCCGTATTTCGGCCCAGCCATTTGACCAAGTTGAAAATCATTTGGCGCCGTTGCCCACGGTCAACCGTTGCAAAGCTGCAATATGGGCCCCCATGAGAGCTAGCTTACCTAGCCAGATTAAAGCCATCTCCGACCACCCAGGTCTCCAGTCCACCCGGGTTGGCGAAAAAAAAAAGTAATGCGGAGAACACAGCATAAGGGACTAGAGATGAGACGGCGGTTGCTGGTGGTAGGGCATACCATACCCCACGGCTGCGTGCAGGCTAGCCCTCCCAAAGGCCATGCCTGGACAAGCAGCCATGTGAGGCTCACGCTCATTACCCTTTACCCCAACACACCATGTCTGAATACGGATAGCTGTATCGCCATTGCATTTCAATTTGTCGACATTTTTTTTATTTCTCCACCGAGGCCTCATTGTACAGTCACTAATATATTGAACACTATCCTGCTGCAGGAGGTTGAGTATGTAAAAATCCCTAACGAAGAAAAAAGTAAACATAGAAACGAGGGACCGGGCCAAAAAAGACAATAGCAATGAAATAGGCTAAACAAGTGGGTAGGATCTACAAGGGTGGGGGTTACCAGACTGATATGCTCAAGATGGTATGAAATCGCACGCTAACAACAGACGAAACGGAAGGAAGAGCCGAGGTAATAATCGCGTTAACATAGTTACCTACTTTTGGTTACCATTATGGTCGGGAGCGGTGGGCTGCTGGTTTTCCTGAAGCGGCGTATTAAAAGAAATCAAGTCATCGACGCTGACTGCTGCCTGTTGCTGCTGTGGCTGCTGCTCATTCCGCTGATTCTGTGCTTGCTGCTGCAACTGCTAATTTTTCCGCTGCTGCTCCCAAAATTTTCTTCACTCCTCCTCACATTGATGCCAAGAAGCCTGTCCATTGTAAGTCTGTGACCCCCGCTGGTTGGCCATAGGATTGACTATTCTGCGGCCGAGAACTGTACTGGGCAGCGTTGTTGTGCCCATTAACATTCTGCGGCGGAGAGACATGCTGGTTCGTCATAGGATGGCCACTATTCTGCGGCTGAGAGCTGTACTGGGCAGCGTTGTTGTGCCCATTAACATTCTGCGGCGGAGGGACATGCTGGTTCGTCATAGGATGGCCACTATTCTGCGGCTGAGAGCTGTACTGGGCAGCGTTGTTGTACCCGTAATCAAACTGCGGCGGAGGGACATGCTGGTTCGTCATGGGATAGTCACTAACGCCCGGGGCGCCGTAAGTTAATCTGGGGATTCCAGTGATGGCGCCGCCGAAGCAAGTATCGAGGACGCTGACCAGGGCCCGGCCGGCGGGCTGGCCGAGAACCCGATGATCAATGTTGATGTAAACGGGCTTCTT
>JANBPT010000924.1:0-19054 GCA_027575765.1 Tieghemiomyces parasiticus
CACAACTGCCTAGCTTGGGTGGATCTTGACAGCACTAAGGATGTCGAGGTCAATGTACCAGAAATATACTGGTGGAAACACGCACAAAAGTGCCATACCAAGGCCTCACGGGGCGCCGCCCGAGTGTTGAATTAGCGCTGGAGCAAATTAGAAATTTAGAGCATATAGACCCATTTCAAGTATTTGAGATCACCACTAGGGTGCAAAGTAGTTCTCTGTATACTTTTTTATATAAAACATGACACAATAAAATGTTGGTCGGTGACTTGGAGAGGGGGGGGCGAAAGGCGAGGTAGGCCGACTTGTAAGACATGGATCACAAAGTGACCATCAGTCTCTGCAAGGCCGACGGTAATCATATTTCTGGCGAAAAAAAAAGCTGACAAGGTAGTAAATACATCAGAAGGCGTAGAAAGGAGGGGTAGATGATAATTAAGCCGATAAGAGTTTAGAAGTGCGGTGGAGAGTTCGTCATGATCGTGTGCTAAGCAACTGGCAATTGCACCGGCTACGAAGCGGGGGTAATTATAACCATAAAGGTGCGAAGGGAACGGGGGTGAGTGGGTACATATTATCACGCGTAGGGTAGGTGGCCAACAGTCTCAGCAGTAGCGTGAGTGACTCCCTTCTCGGCGGCCAACGAAAGAGGCGGGGACGGTGGTCCCGCCAACCCGAGCTCCCCGCCCCTTGCCTGCCGGTCGTTGGGAGGATGTTGCGACAGGTACTGTCGCTGGTTAGGCCGGTATCCAGCTTTACGTCCGAACGTGGCCGGTAAATGGTACGCCGGCGGCGGCAGCAGCGCCGAGGGCGAAGTGGCGGAGGTCGGGTGGGCGAGTAGCGATCCGCGTGGGGGAGATTCGGAGATTTTGAGGGCCAGCTGCTGCATGCTGTACTCAATATCAGCCACCATGGTGTTGAGGCCCGAGAGGCTACCGGGGTCAGGCGGGAGCATCTTTAGGGCGGCTGGTGACGTGACGGGCGAGGGGCGGCGCGGCTCGTAACGGGATGGCTTAGCCGATGGGACCGAATTGGTGGCGGTGAGGGCGGCCTCGGCCTCGACCGCATCGGCGGCAGTCAGCGTGGATGAGGCCGATTCGGAGGCCACCCGCGACTGCTGCAGATAGTGGTGCGGGTGGGCGTGTTGTTGGTATTGCTGCTGTAGCCGAAGGCGTCGCTCCTCGCGCTCCCGTTTACGACGCCGGCGCTCCCGTTCCTCCTGGATGAGGCCCACGAGGGCGTTGTGCTTAGACGTGATGTTGGTCAGACGGCATCGAAGCTGACGGTTGGCCTCCCGGTAGTAATCGTTGTCAATTTCGAGGTTGAAGATGGCGTCCGGGTGACACATGTCGTAACTCTCAGTCTGGGTGCCGCACGAGAAGGTAGCCTTGGTCGGTGCCGCGGCAGCCTTGGGCGGTGACGCCGGCGCTCCCTGAGCCAAGGTCGGTGCGGATGGCATGCGGTTTAAACGGGGTAGGCCAGAGCTCACCTCCGTGCGCGAGGGGAGCCGGTGGGCCGATACAGGAAGTAGAGACCGTGGCGGGACTGGGAGGCGGGACTCGCGGCGGGTCAACGGCAGCCGCTTTGGTTCTTCGGGTCGAGGCGAGAGGGCTTTGTCAACGTAGGTGGCCTGCCCGGCCGGCCGGGGGTCCAGTTGGGCCAGAGTGGCGGCTAGGTGGTCCACACCCGACGGCGGGGGTACCGAGAGGTTCTGGGGTCCGTCGTGTGGGAAATTGATCAGGTCCTCGGCCGAAATGAGGTGTAGGTCCTGGTAGTCGGTGAGGCCGGCGGGTAGACCGACGCCGGCGCCCATCAGGCGCTGACGCAGTTCCAGATTTTCGGTCAATATGGTGTGGTTCTGGCGCACCGCTTCGTTGGCCAGACCCAATAGATGGCCGTAGGCCCGCTCGGCCACGTACATCTCGCGGCGTAGAAACTCCACCTGCTCCCGATCATCGTCGAGCGTGTCGAGGACAATGGGGGTCACATCGTTCAGGTCAGACGGGAGTACGGGGGATGAGGACCGTGAGGAGGCAGCCGACGAGGATCCAGCAGAGTCCACCCCGCTGTCTGTGGCGGGGAACTCACGAGCGTGGTAAGCGTAGGTGATCGGCTTGGTAGCACGCATGGCCGCGGCGGATGTGTGGCGTAGAGTTTTCATGGGCCCGAGCTGAGTGGGGGGGACAGGGCGCGAGGCTAGGGTCAGGGCCGGTCGTCGGACGGTGGTGGCGGCAGTTTCTGGGGCGCCAGTCGGCCCACGCTGGTGAGAGACATTGCGCGGGCGGCCCACTAGGGACGTGGGTCGCGAAACAGCGGAGACCACGGGGGTTGCCGTGCCAGCCCGGAGGATACTGCTGGTACGGGCTCGAGTCGTCCGCGACCGGGGGTCCTGGGTACTGGGATTGGGAGGTCCTATGGCGTTAGCGGCAGCAGAGGTGACCTGGGCAGCCGAGCTTGGCTGCTGAGCGGATATGCTACGTGCCCGAGTGCGACCGAGGAGGGACGCGGTGCGCGCCAGAGGTCCTGGCCGGCGTCGGTTCTCAGGCGTGGTCATCGCTAACAACGTGGCGGGTCGACTAATTTGCAGCTGGACAGTGTTGGGACGCGTGGATGAGGGCAATAGGCTGGCGCGTGCTCGGTCGTAAAGGATTGGATCGACGTGTCACCCAAAAGGGCACAGGCGGAGAGGAAGGATAGGGGTAAGATCGGACGGTGCGTAGCGGACAATGTAAAGAGAAGGGCATGCGAAATTGGCTGGTATAACGAGATAGGAAAGGGTGGCGGGGAAGAGGGACAAGGGCACCCTGGGAGGCAAGGTAAGAGGGGAAGGGTGCGAGGTGTTGCAACCTCCGCGAATGGAATGGCGGAGTTAAAAATATACGAGGCTGAGGGGCAAGCGGAGGAAGTGAATTGTGCCCAGGGCCTTTTGGGAGTTAAAGGGGCTCCGGTGCTCAGAAGCTGGAGGTGAACGGAAGCCTGGCTGCGTCCGTATTGCTTGGGCAGGGCACCATGAGGAGCCGCTGTAGAATGCAATCGGCGGTAGGAAAGCGGACGGGGGGGGGAGCGAAAAGATTGGCTATCTGACACACGATGGTGCGGAGTCAGGCGGTCGTCGACAGTGGGTGGAGCGTAGAGCCGGGGTAGGCTGCGGAGAGTGGGGGCAGCTCCGGTAAAAAGGGAACGCGGGCCAGTCGGGAGCGGGGAATAAATGCATACACGAAGTGAGTGGGTGGAGAGAAGATACGATGGGCGGATAGTGCTGGCTAAGCGGGGCTTGGAAAGAATGGAAAGGGCTGCAGCAAGGCTTGATAAATATAGAGAGTTGGTGCGTATTGTCTATACCGCCGAGCCGACAGATAGAGCCTAAAGTAAAGCCAATCGATGTAAAGGCCTGTAATCATGCTTGTCGTTCCACGCCATTCGCTAAACGGCTCCTGCCAAAAGTCAGGGGGGAGGACCATTGTTGTTGTTTTTATCTAAACAGGACGGGAAGTACTACCAAGGGCCAAACCGGATAATAAATGTCCGTCTGATTGGCAGCAGCATGAAGCAGGAGAGACGCGAACGCGCGGGATTAGACGACTACCCGGTCGCACTGGCCGACGCGTATTTCCACATACCAGTACCCGAGTGCAACCGCCGACCTCATATTTCTACATGCGTACTAAGAGACATAGGACAAGAGATTTTAGACTGTGGGGTCGGATAGTTTATATCTATACCGAGATTCGTTTGATTTTTTTTCATAAAGGAAGGACCAGCCGAAGCCAGTCCACTACCAAAAAATGTGCTGTCGATGAACCCCGAAGGACCCAACGCAGACCGGTATCCCCGCTATCCCTAACGCCTACAAGAAACGAAGGATAGTGCCAGGCGAGGCCACCGGCCTGGGCACCGGACAATCTTGACCGTCCGGGCCTCAGCAAGGTAAGTATCGGACACTGAGAGGGCGAGGAATCTACCAATTTATGTGAGTCCCTCTATTGGATCATTTTGGCCTTCGGGTATTGTGGGATCCACGCTTTTAAGGCTCGGCATTACGCCCCTGGACACTAGGCTGGAATGTGCGCTAATGATGGAGCATTCCTCTCATGAATTTTAAGTTGGTACTATTAGACGCCGAGGTGGAAGTCGAAATATGCCGCAGGGACAGCCTTTATGTTGCTTACCTTTGCCCGATCATGGCTATCTAGCGTTCCAACGTACCACGGAACGGTAACTCAACTAATAGTTCGATGCTGACCGGCCCTGGTGGCCATCAGCGACGCGTCCTGTGTTGCCAACCATCTGAGCGTGCGGCTCACTTGCTGCACCGTGGCCAATTAGACTTCACGCACTTCCGTTCGAGGGCTCTGGGCCGACGTACATTCGTTTTCAGGACATTATTCCTTTTTTTTTCCTGGTGCTTGGCACGGTCGTCCCCTCCCGCTGGCTAACCGGCTCTACACTGCGCGTATTGTCAATTGTGGTACCTTCGTCATATTCGATGCACCCTTGTTTCCGATTCCGCAATACTGGGCGCCGTTGCGAGCGACACTTATACAAACCCCTATGCCTCCGCCCACGAAGTCCTAGACTCACATCTTCTCTGACAACCACCCAGTACCCTCCATTCCCTAGCATCGAAGCCGCTGCGTCATGAGGGACGCCGTCCCGCCCCCGCAGCCCACGGGGTCCGCAACGAGCCCCTCTCTGCCGCAGCTCGGCGGCGTCGACCGGCCCCAGGTGACCAACCGGTCTGCCCTGCACTCCATCGTGACCATGATGACCCGGGTATGCCGGTCCATTCCCACACGAGCGCTCTACCGACATTTGGAGACCCAGTGGCGTACCCTTCAGCACCTCATCCTTGCCGGCCTGCTCTTCTGTGTGGCCGCCCTACTGTCCTTCTTTCTCTACGTGCGCCTGGCGGCCTCGGTATATCAGTTTCGGGCCACGGCAGCTCTGGTTGAGGTTGGGGTCATGCTGGTATTTTTGGCAGTCAACGCCGGCCTTCTCACACGTGAGATTCGTCTCTCCCGCCAGGAGTGGGTCCAGCGGGTCAACGCCCTTGTCCGGCGTATCTTCCGGTGCGACGCATCGGATCTCCACGCCGTTCCGTTCTCGATCACGGATAGTGACTGCGTCGATAGCGCCGGGGCCATCCACCCGACCCTGACCCCGCCCTCGCCTGTGGCAGCGGGTAAAGCCCTGGCATCCCCACCGGCTCCAGCCTCTCGTGCCAGCACCACCGCCTACCCGGAACCCGCCGACGGGGCAGCCTTCTGCCTACCGACGGTACAACCTGTGACGGAAGGTGGAGTCCACCTCGGGGACAACGCTAATGGCCACGCCCTAGCCAAGACCCCGCTCAATGCATCAGTGTCAGCTTATTCGGTCATTCGCGACCATGAACTCCTACTTGTTCCCTCCGCCTTGCTGTGCCAGGGTGACTACATTGTTTTGGACTTTGGCGGGTCGCTTCCCGGCGACGCCACCTACGTGGGGACCTGGCTCAACCAGACCACTGTTACTGACTCGTATCTTGTTCCGTACGCGGCCAGCGTAGGATCGGACCCGCGGCTCCGAGCCGGTCAGATCTTCACCGCCGCCTTCTTGCGCACTCGTGGTATCCCCGCCCTTGCCGTCCCTAATGACCAACTTGGTGCCGAACCTGGGCGCCTTCTGAGCTGTCAACACGTGTTTCGGTTGGATGTGACGCCGTTCGCCGACGATCTTCGCTCTGCCTTGGCCTACGAAGGATGTCCCAATTCAGTGTTGGACAACCAGATTGTAGGGGTCTGCCGGTTCCTTGTCCACCGCGTTCTCTTCGTCTGCCTCGGCCTAGCCTTCGCCGCTAATTCCCTACGGTATGCCCTGCTCGACACTACGCACCATCCCGCAGTGCCCACGCTATCCGCCCCGGACGTGCCCTGGGGCCAAGGTGCGCTGGAGTATTTGGCTGCCTACCAGGTCTACGTGCTGCTCCCGTTCTGCGGCCTGGCCCTCCCGGTCCTCACAGTCCTGGCTCGCACCTACGCTAACGCCCAGATTCTCATTTTACTGGACGCACTGCAGCGGTCCAAGACGGACTATGAGGATGCCGACGACATTGACGAATTTGATATGGAGGCCCCACCACCCACCAAAGACATTACGGTCCCGCGCGCCGCGGTTTGGCGTAAATTCCTCCAGCTCTTGGCGCGCAGCGACTTCCGCAATCTGTCCCGGTCCAATCGCCTTGTAGAATCCCTAGGCAATACCACCGTGATCTGCGCAGTGGACCGCGACGGAACCGTGGCCCGTTCGTTCCCGGCTGTCGACCAGATCCTCTTCATCAACCCGGCCAACACTATGATCAGCGTGGACGTGGTCGAAGACAAGATCTACTCCAATGGCGTGGCCTTCGAGGAAAACGGGTGGGAGCGTCATCTGGCCTCCCTAAAACCCCTGGGGCTCAATTTCCTGCTCAACTCCAACTGCGGTGCATCAGCCGGTCGGTACAGGTTAGACCCCCACAAGCGGTCCAACCCGTTGCAGGGATTCTGCAAGATCGATGCCGCCCAACAGACCTGCCTCTGTCGCATCGGCCACGAGATTGGGTTCACCACCGAGGCGCTGACGTCCTTCACCAAGCACGAGCAGATCAGCGTTACAGCGCCCTACCACCCGTCCGTTCCCGTCCTGGCATCGCTACAAGATCCGGCTGTACCCAGCATGGTCTCCACTGTGTACGAGGAGGGCCGGTCGGGTAGCTACCAGCTTCTGTCGGACGGCCAGGTCCCTCTGGTCCTGGACCTGTGCTCCGACTTTTGGGACGGTGAACAGATCCGACCGCTCACGCTTGCCATGAAGCAGGAGATTCTCGAGCTGTACCAGAACGCCCTGGAGAACGATATCCAAACCGTGGCGTTCGCCTACCGCCCACTTGATCCGTGCGATCTGCCCGGACCAGGGGACCCTGCACGGGTGCCGCCCCGGCGGGCCCACCGCGCCGTGTGTTTGGAACTTGGGCCTGAGGACCACCAGCATTCGTCGTGGCGGTGGATCTACCGCCAGCCGGCTCAACCGGCCGACTCGCCCGCCTCCGAGGTCTCAGGTGCCCCGGCCTCCCCTGACCTGCATTCCCCGGCCAGCCCCGGTCTGGCTCCCCTCTCGGCGGGGTTGTCCACTCCGGAGAGTGAGGTCGCTGGCACCCCCGCTGTGAACACCGACTCGGCCGGCTGGCCCAGTGACCCCCTCCCACCCCGGCCGGTAGACTTGGCTGGTGTACATTTCACCGCGGCCGGCCGACCCTATCGGACCCTCGTCCGGGATCAGATCTTTCTGGGGCTAACCACCCTGTGCCACGTGCCCAAGGTCGACGTGTGTGACGTGATCGAGGATCTCGGACTGGCCGGGATTCGGTTCGTGTATTTTTCCCAGGCACGCGAACGCGAGAGCAAGGCGTTTGCCGAGCGGTTAGGCTTGGCGACAGACTGGAACTCCTGTATCCTCCTCTCGTCCGATCGTCCCCCGGGTGGGACGGGTCTAGCCGCAATGAGTGGCGCCCTTGCTGGTGACGGAGGCGGGGATGACGCCGACCTGAGCGGTGATCAGACCGGTGGGGACTTGACCGCGTTCCTGCCCACCGGGTACCTCGAAGACCATGACATCAAAACTCAGCTCCCCCGGGGCATCGCCAATATCCGCCCGCACCTTGCCGACGTGGATGACATTCCTCTCCAGGTGTCCCTCTTCGCCGAGGCCGACTGGGAGGCAATCCGTGAGATGTTTCGGATTTACCAGGAGGAGGGCGAGGTCGTTTGCTGTATCGGTAGCGGCCTCAAGGCCTCCAACCCCATGAATTTTGCCACGGTAGGTAACGAATGACTCAAAGGGTCATCTGCGGACGGGGGTTTTATTCACGCGTGAATTTCGCTACACCTTGCTAACCTTGCTTCCTTAGCTAGCTCCTCAGTGACTAACCCCCCTCCTTCTCACTCTCTCACATTAACGTTGGTGTCTCCAAACTGCCCAGGCCGACTTTGGCATTGCCATCGACCCCTTCCCGATGGGCTTCCGGGGTATGTACCGGGACGACAGGTCCGAGCTCTCCTCGCCCCTCGTCGGTCTCCGGGACCCCCGGGACGTTGCCACTTCTTTCTTAATTGGCGCGGGCCTGATCAGTTTGCCGTGTTCATTAGCATTCCAGTATGATACTAGTCTATACGTACTCACCCAGATTATCCAGGAGGGCCGCTGGCTGCTGGCCTGTATTCGCCAGGTAAGTTCGCCCGGTCAATAGTCACCGGATGGCAACTAATCTCGTTGCTATGCCCTTCAAGGCCCGCGGGTCCGAAGCGTAACTGTACTAACGACTTGCTTCGCGCATGTCCATATTTCTCCATCCCCCCTATCGCAAACAGGGCGGTTGCTTCCTGATCGGGGTTCATCTGGCTTCGGTATTTGCTATCCTCCTGTCGTACACCTTACTGCTCCCGCCCATACTGCTTGGTTTCCACATCCTGTGGATCCTGTGCTTCCTGGTCCCGCTACTCGGTCTCCCGTTCCTCTTCACCGAGCACGAGCCGGACATTATGACCACCATGCTGGCCAAAAACCGCATCGAAGCGCACAACATCACGCGACTGTTTAGGTACGCCGTGGCTAGCTTCGTCCCACCGGTCTGTCTTTGCGTGCTGACCTACCTTATCGCCCTCCAGGCGTTGCTCGGTACCGGTTATCACGACCTCTACACCCACTTTATCCGAATCAACTGGGCCGCCCTCACCCGTGACTCCCAGTGGGCCGTTCTCTACGCCCAAACCCTAAGCAGCTGCGTGTTCGTTTACTACATGGTCGTGCTTAGCGCGTCCTTCCTGTACCGCGTCCACTCGATTGTCGACCGACCGCCCTGGCGTAATCCCTGCTGGCCGTGGACCGCCGCCACCTGTCTCATTTTGCAGTGCGCCTTTGCCACTGCCACCCTGGCCACCGGCCCCGCGGACCTCATCCGGCGCGTGCCATGGTACTATTACGTGGTGGCCCTTGCCTCCCCTCTGATTCTGGTGCCATACCAGGAGTTCGTGAAGTGGCACGACCGCCGGCACTGGACCCTCTTCCAGAAACGGTCCAAACTAGAGTTTAACACCAAACTGGGACTACACTCGCCCATCTAGGCGGTTGTAGGGGGGAGGGACTGCTCACGCGTGGTGACCATCTCTATGGGCGATTTGTCCACGCCTTGGCCCTTGAACGGTCAACCTGTATAAAGTTTCCATTTGTCATGATTTAGCACAACTTCAATCTATCATTTAATATCATGAACCAGGTCCCCATCTTCTTTAACGACCCGCCCCAAGTTTATCGCAATTGCTGGAGAAGGAGTAACTAAGACATGAATAAACGAGGGGAGGGGGAAGAGCGAGGGGGCCGCTGGCCTTCAGTTACGGATGGAGCTGGATGCAGAACTGGTGGTGGCACTTGTGGTGGAGACGAGGCACCGGACAGCACCGGCCATTAGGTTCAATGGACAAGGAAGTGAGAGACGGTCAGTCACAGTTGACGGGCGCACCAACCTGATGTGACCCTCTCGTCCTACCTAGCCCTCTATTTTTCGCCTGTCCCTCTCACTGTATGGCCGATGGGCTGGATATCCCTTTGTCCATCCAGAGGTCTCCGGGGGGTCGCACAAGTAAAAACAACAACCATCACCTAGGTGCCAAATCGGCTTACGTGTCATCCTCACCATTGTGGTCAACAGTCTCACTTGCTTTTTTACCACTCTTCCCCTCTCCTCATCTAGAGGAAAGCGCTCGATTGGTGTATATCGCGCCAATTGACAGGGCGTGGTCCCAGTGCAGTCAAACCTCGTTGAGCAGATCACAGTACCAACGCTCACATATAAAGGAGGGGCACAGCCCCCACACTACGTTGTGGTGTTGACCCTCATTCACTTGCAGCCAAGTGCCATTCTTTCTGACCCACGCATTTCATTTAGTGCACCAAAATTAGACAGTCATATTTCTTCGCCATCTCTTTGGTTAGACACCATCCAGCTACCAATTCGAAGTTCGCTTTGTCATTATGCGATCGCTCATCACTATCAGCGCACCTTGTATGACGCTATTGGCACTCGGCCTGTCGCTTCTACAGCTAACGAACGCCACAGAAGCGGCGAGTCGTCCCAACGTTATACAACTTGCCGAGCTCACCCCCCCACCCAGCGTTCAGCCCCGACGATCGACACGCCACCAGAATATGGTCCAAGAGCCGAGTACTCTCGAGCCAGTATATCTAACTGACCCCAATAAGGACCCGTTCCATCCGCGTTCACAGCCGTGCAGTAACCCAATCCCGGTCCCTACACACGGTGGGATTGCTCTCATTGACCCTGCATTACAAGCCAGAAACTACCGCACCCCACAGTGGTTGGCTTATTGCCCTAGTGTACCCGAGGTGGCCGGGAGCGGTGATGATATCCCAAAGACTTTCAGTAAAGGTCAAGATAGTCCTACTGGACAAACCGCCGCCTCCTCCATCGACGAGGAAGCTCGTTTCTTGGAGCTCTGGCATGAAGTTATCCATAGCGATCAGCTTTCACCCTCCTCCCCGTCCTTGCTGCCACGGTCCGCATCCGCTACGACGGGCACTGATGTGGCCGTGGCTTTCGATACTGAAAATAAGTACTAGAGTCTTTTCGATTCCGAACGAGAGCCACAAGGTCCCACCGGGCTCGGACCGGACACCGCCCTACAGGCATAAATTCAGCTTCGCCGTACTCCACAACAGTTTGGCTATTCACATTAAAAACCCCCTTCCCCTTTCGTACCGTTTACATTAATCTACCAGCACAATTTATTTCGTAAAGTGGATGCCTATAATCACTAGAAGTGAGTCCAGCTTAACCAATTTTCACCAATATGTCGACTCGAATTCATTAGTGGGTTATCCCCCGTGCTTGATAGCCCCGTAGTTCTATAATTGTAAACAAGTCCGCCTTTGACGCTGTGACCTTACCCACAGAGCATTATCATGTTGCAATCAGCCCGACGCAGGCTTGCGATTTTCACTATGCCGTAGATATTTGTTTACAAAGGCAAATGCAGTCACCCAAGGGTGTTCATTCTGTTACTATCGCCGCCATTAAGCCGGGCCCCGTTGCGTATGGAATCGGTACGCTGGCTTGGAGGCGAGCTTGCCTCGTCTCACAGCGGTACCAGTTACATGCTTACGCTTATCTAGGCCATCATTCTCTCGGGATATTTAGTAACTTACATAATTCTTTGTTCGGCATCTTGGCAAGTAAGGTAAGGTTGGCCCGCATATCTGATACAGTGCGTTGCATCCCGTCAAGCGGAGTGGGAGCTAACACGTCACCTTTATTATTGGCACACGGCTGAGCATTAAATCCAGCTGCGCAAGGACTACCATGTCATCAGGGATTCGATATCGATATCTGGCCGATCTTCTAGGTGGTCAACTTCTTGCTTTGGGGGCGACCTGTAACGCAGAATGCAGGGGGCCAAAGGAAGCGAAGTGTGTGTGTGTGCAGGGGGGGGGAGTAAGAGGGCGAGAAAGAGATTAGAATCTATCGATAGCTTACCGGATTGTCGTTAACTTCATACGGTACGTTATACGCCTGTTCAACTTACCACCGCTCCATAAACTCCCGTAAGCTATCCATAGCTAAATCGAACCGTGGATGACACCGGGCGCGCCCGCGCACCCACTTGGACAGCTTTTCAATATTAGCCTGTTGGTAAAACCGGGACTCCAGAAAGATGATGGCACCCCAGTCGCCACGGTGGCGGATACACCGTCCCAGGGCCTGGTTGGTGGCCCGAAAGGCCTGGGTAGTATACCACTCGCGGCCGGACAGGCGATTTTGCGGGTCGAGCGCCACTGCCTCGTCGTTGTACTTCTGCTTTAGGCCCACTTGGACGTCCCGGTAGTTGGGGAACGGGATGCCGACGTTGACCACAGCGCGACAGCCCCTGTCAGAAAAGTCAATCCCCTCCGAGACTTTACCGCGGTAGACGGCCAACATAAGGCTGCCCGTTAGCGCTGCTGGGCGTCGGTTGCAGTCGTCGGCGGCGTCCGCATAGTAGCGTTTGAGGAACCGCTCAAAGTCACCCTTGTTGACCTGTCGAGGCTCAATCATGAGTGACTTGAGCTTGACCAGTTCGTCATAGATGCCCACCTGGCGCCAGCGCTGGTGCATCAGATCGATCATGCTGTAGGAGGGCATGAAGCAGAGTACGCCGTGCGGGGTGTGCCGGCAGATCTCCAACAGGGCCCGGCCGATCTCGTCCTGAAAAGCCGCCGTGGAGGTGACACTGTAGATACCTTTCAATTCGTGACCCATTGGCCCCACGGGTAGGACGCCCACCCACGTCTGGTCCTCCTTGATGACATGGCCGGCCTCAACTGACAAGGGGCTGCGGAACCGGATGTAGTAGATTGACAGGGCAGGTGAGTCAATGTGGAAAATAGCGGAGGTCAGTGGTTTTACAGAAGTCGGGAGAGGGGGATCACAGTTGGTGACTGACGTGCCTTACTGTCCAAGGTTACCCCAGCCCTGGCATTATAACTGCCCGCTTGTTAGGTACCACTAGCGGCGTGGGTACTTACAATGTGATTTGGAGTTCTGATGAAAACGTGTTCATCTGAAAGGGGAGACGCGCAGCGTTCAGTTGGAACGAATTATCAATGTGTTAGTAATCGACACGCAAGCGGAGCCTCGCGGCGAGTTGGAACCCACCCTCACCTTAACTATTCGAGCGTAGATAACCTACCGGGGACAGGGTGCCGCTCGTCAGAACCACGGACCGACACATTTGGGCTACCGGCCTGAAGGCAATTCCAGGGTTCATACACCAGAAGGCCACTTCGGTGACATAAGCCGGGAGGACCCGGTTTAGCACCTTGCACAGCTCTTTATCCCGCATAGGGTCGGACTTGCGCTTGATGAGGGCTAGATGATAGTCGCGGAGGTATTCAGCGTCTTTGTCGAGCATGTTACTGAACACAAAAACCAGCTTGCGGAGGATGTTGAGGCTCATGGCTGAGAGGTGAGGTAGTATGTCCAATTCCTCGTCACTGGTCTCCTCGTTGCTCATTTCCCGATCCCGTTTCGCGCGCTGCTCGGCATTGTGTTCGCGCCGCGAGGCGGTCTCCTGTTCGATTTTGATGAGGTGGGCGGCAACAGTCTTGACGGAGTCGACACTCACATTGGCTTTCTCAAGGAAGTGGGCGGCCTCGTCGCCTGCCAGGCTGGAGAGGAAATGTCAAATGCGGGAAAGTGTTCCAGGGTGGGGATTTAAAGGGCAATTTTTGGTCAGCTCAATGTCAGTTGTAGAGAGTCCTGTACCACCTTAAGGTACACATTGCCTCGCTTCTAGACGAACGCACGTCTAGCGCCCAGGGACGGTCAGGCCCGAGCAAAGCCACTTACGTGGTCACACTGCGTTCGTACTCCTGGATGCTGTACTCGATATCTGGATCCCGGATAGCGTTAATAATGGCGAGCAGCATATCGAGGTAAAACTGATGGGCGCCTTCGGGGCCGTCTACCGGCACCAGTTCCTTAAGCTGCCGACAAATATTCTCCAGCTCCAGTGCACTGTACTGACAGGAGGCGCTACCACGGGCCACGTCCTCGATATTGTGGGCCTCGTCCAGGATGACGATACTGCCCTCCAGTTCGATGCCGGTGGCCTGGCGGATTAGCGGGTCGACCAGGTAGTTATACGGACAAAACACAATCTCAGCATCGTCGGCGAGCTCCCGGGTGGCATAATACGGGCAGCCCTTCCGCGACATTTGCAGTTTGATCAGATCCTCGAGGTCCCACACACTGCTCACGCCGCAATTCGTCCGCACGCGGCTGACGAGGTTAGCCGTGTTGTGGGCGAAATGGCACTTGCTGAGCTCGCGGGCATCTTGGCACTGCTCGTCGGTATTGGGCGCTTGCGCGATGCGCCGGTTAACGCAGCCATGCTTGCGGCTGGCAAGTAGGGACATCTTGGGGCGATACACCGTATTGCGCTTAAGTTCCCGGATCACCTGGGAGATTTGCTTGTGGGTTCGGGTGCCGAAATAAATCCGGGGCGGCCGACCCCGCCGGATCGGTTCCTCGGAGGGGTCCGCAGCGGTATATTTATCGGTCAAATGGTCCAGATTGTCAAGGTAGTTCCACGGGAGGAACTCTTCCCAGGGCCGCGGGACGCCACCCAGGACCTGGGTCAGGTGGACCATGGCTTGGTCAATAGGTTTGTGTTCTTTGACGTCGGCTACGAGCGCACGGATCTGACGGAGGGTGAGTCGCCGTTTCTTTGACGGCCATTTAAACTGGAGAATGCGGGCGGCCTCGGCAGGGGTCAGGTCTGGCACCTCGCACTCAAGGATCTCGGCAGGCCGGGGAACGAAGCCGCCGCCCTTTAGGGGGTGATCGCTGCTGGCGGGTGGCGAGGTGCGGTCCGCTGAGGGAACCCTCGCGTGGTCAATGATCATAATGGGGTCGTCCGAAGTACCCTGGGACACGTCCGTCCCTTCGTTATCAGAGACCACAATCGCCGTGGAAGCTAAAGGTGGTGGTGACTTGGGTGACGGGGCAAATGAGTGCTCGGATGGGGCCGAGGCGTCCGCCGTCGCAGCCGCCAGCCGTTTTAGGTCCGATAGAGGCCAGGACTGGGAGGCCGCGAGCAGCCGTAGAAACATCGTGTCTTCCATCACCCTTCGTGAGACGAATTCAAATAACTTGGAATCGAGGAGCTGTACATGTTCAGCTTCTGTATTGCCCGGCAGTAATAGCTTTAAGAAGCGGGCGCGGACAGCTCGCTGGCGCTCCTCGCGTTCCCGTTTCTTTTCACGGTATTCGTCGTGGAGACGTCCCCCTTCAGCCTCCTGCCAGCCCAGGGCGGCGCACAGGAGCGCCAGAGTCTTGCCTGAACCGGTCGGACTTTCTAACAGAGCATTGCTGGACTCCTTGAGGGCCTTGACGATCTTGGCCATGAGCTGGAGTTGGGCGGGATATGGCGGGAAGGGGAACTTGACCAAAACCCCGCCTATGGGGAACGTAAGGATGGCGGGGGGTTTGACTTCTTTGGCTGCGTCGGTCACCGCGCCAGCCCAGGAGGGCCCAGCCAAGTCGGCCAAAGATTTCGGCTTTATGACCGCCAATGTGTGGAATGTGGTAACGGTCGAGTCAATGGTAACTACTGGTGGGGAAGGGGGTAGAGCTCAGGGATAGGATGTCAACCGGAGCCTAGCGGCATGAGGATAGGATCAGCAATGTGACCAGCGGCAGCAGGATATGGAAGAAAGTGGGCCTGAAGTTAATAATAGTAAACTCCTCGGGCTTTAATGATATATTGGGAGTATGGTGGCTCGTGGGGTGTTGTGAACGAATACTGGGGGTGGACGGGATATAGTTCCATGATCAAGCCACAATTGACAGGTGGGGCGAGTGTGCTGAGAATCGGCTTTTATGTGAAGAAAAAACTGAAGAGTAATAGGGCCGTGCGGTCCGCCGGGACTGGCTAGCCCCGGCCGAGTCGGCTGTTGTGTGGGCGGCAGCTTTGCTTAACCCGTGTTAGGCGGACCGCCGTCGCTCAACCGCCCTGAGCCACGTCAACGCGAATCAGTGGGCCGGACGTACAAGCAGCCCCCCGCCCAGCCTCTCCCCCCCCTGGGCCACCGGGGCAAATGGGCGGCAGAACTCCGCCCGCTTCAAGCTCTACTACCCACCCCACTTTGCCATGAGACCATACCCCTTGCCATCCTTGGTCCATTCATTCATCCATCTTCTTACCCGTCCCATTTCACACGTCCCTCAAGCAATTCTTCGCCGCCCATGGCCACTCCGCTGCATCCCCCTCCCTCTGACGACCGTGCGCAGGAGCCACGTGCGCCCTGCCCCTCCAACCTGGCGGACGAGCACGACCTAGTCTCTGACTCCGACGATGACTCCTTCGCGTCGTTTGAGGACGCCGTGGAGAACCTGGATACCACTGAGGGCAACCACACCCTCACTTCGGAGCCCACATCACCCCGATTACCCTCCGATGTGCTACCAACAGCTGTAATTCCGTCACCGCCGGCTGCCTCGCCCACAGGGTCCTCTGCTCCGACCCCTTCTGCTATAACGCCGGAGCGCCAGGTGTCGCTCACCGATACTTCTGCGTCTTCTAGTCTCGCAAACGGGTCGAAGTGTGACCCCGACCGGTCCGCCGCAGCAGGCCATACGGATGACCCCCAGGAAATCACCGTTCTTGACGCGCCCCAAAGTTCCGCCCCCGAACCAAGCCAGGCTCATAAAACACCAAAGTCGACAGAGGACAAGAGTGAACTACCCGAACCAGTTGAGCCAGAACGCCCGGCAGCCCCTAAAGAGATCGCCGCCACAGGGTGGGGTAGCTGGTCCACTTTCCTGACCTCCGCTGAGACCATCTACTCACAAGCCCAAAAGATGACCGAAAACCTGAAAGACATCTCCATCGACGACGTGTACGCCAAAATTGACCCCGATTTCAAGCGAGCCGCCGGAACAGAGGCAGCGTCTACAGAATCGTCAGACTCAGCCGACGGCCCGCCCAACTTTGCGACCCTATTCGACCGCAACGCCGAGAAACGGGTTGGCCCCACCGACTCCAGCCACTCCCAGGCCGCCGAAGGGGACGTGGCAACCACCCAACACGACACAATCAACTCACTCGATCGATCTGTCGTGGTGGCCGGTGAGACTGGCGATCTTCTCCTGGGCACCCTCGACAAGACCTTTGACTTCGCCTCCAATTTGCTCGGAAGCGCCGTCCTAGGTGGCTACCGCACCCTGGAGCAGGCCAATCTCAGTGACAAGCTGGCCCAGTTGCGGGCTAACCCCGAGGCCAAACAGGCTCTTGACCGGTCGCTCAAGCTAGGAGAGAACGCCATGCGCGGCAGTCTGGCCGCTCTCGAAAACCTGGGCCGATCCGCAGTGGACGTTGTCAATGAAAAGGTAGGTTAAATCAGGGTAGCGTGTCGCTGCTGGCACGCCATACGCAAGCCCATACGGTGCACCCGATATATCCACTTTAACGGTGGCCTCCAGATGATCCCCTGCCATGCTGACTATACAGCGTCCTAACCTTACCTCCACATATCTGCATCTACCATCGCTCCCTTCCACTTAGCGCCTGGCGGCTCAAACGGCAGCGGACCCATCGGTCGGATCCGTGGCCCCGGAAAGGCCCCACGAGAATTCCTGGGACGGCTGTTTTCGCAAGTACAAGGGCGCCCTCTATTTCCAAACGACCCAGGAGATTGCCGATGAGAAAGTCGGACACCTCACCGCCATCATAACCCACGCCCCTGCGCTAGGGGAGCGCTGTACGGCAACTTTCGCCGATATCGACCAACTCTTCGCGAAAGAATCAACGCCTACCGAGGCTGAAGGGACTGGTGTCAGTCGGTTCTCCTCCAGCAATACTAATGGAACTGCGGCCATGGTGAGTATATATAGATTATTTACTGGCGCTCGAACATACTGCCCGGGAACGTGGTAATGACCTCGCTGCTCATCCGTGCCTACCAGTACTGCGCGCTCACTTTTATTTTTATATTTCTAATCACTCATCATTGTCACAACCTCTGACCACCATCACTATCCATTCCATCGTATTTAGGAGGAGCTCTTTTCCGCCTTGCAGGTCGAGGACCCTGACGAATTCCACATGATGCAAGAGATCAGTGAGGAGGTTGAAGAATTCAGGGAGGACGGCAGCTCAGCCACCATCACTGAATTCACGGAGGGGGAAACGGTCGTCGCACGGCAAACCACCCTCGACGGGTTCCACCGGACGGCCTTCAAAACGCTGGCTGAGTTTGCTGTGGTTGCCTGCAAGTTGATGCTTGCATTAACCAACGGCGCCGCTCAGCAGATCGAGAAGTTCCACAAGAACCCCACCGATGCGGGCTACCACGCCACCACCGCCCTTGACCTGGCCCGTCGATACCACACCGTCCTCGACCACATCATGGGCGAAGTCCGGTGGGTCGGCCGAGTGTTTGCCCAGACGGCCGACGAACTGCTCGCCGCGGCACCTGAGCTCGATATGGAGGATCCGGCGGCTTTCGTTCTGGCTGCCCTCCAGGAGGACCTAGACCGCACCGAGTCCCGGATTCGCGGGGCCTCACGGCCCCTCCCCGCCGCAACCAAGCTCCTTCACGCCTACATCATGTCGGTGGCCGAGGCTTGAGCAGCCATTTCCCTGCCACGTCATTGTCCAGTTTTATACGATGTTGCTGTGTATCCCGGGGGGAAGATCCGTCCTCTCACCCATGGCCAATAAAGGTGACCATATACCTTTTTTCTCCTGGGTAGAAATGGAGTTGGATGTTGTCAATGTGTTGCGCCCGCAGCGTGACCCGCGTGGGCTGAGGTGCCAGGCTACCTCTGCCCTCCGTCAACCCTTCAATGTGATAGCGGGCGAATCCACCTCGCGACCAAACTTTCATCACATCATGTCGCTCCCAACATAGCTCATCCAAAGTTTTCCTCCCGTTGAAATTATTCTAACGATGGAGGCACTCACTGTGATTGGGAATCGACGATTGTGGAATTTATAGACGTTTGACTTTGCAGTGCCTCGGGAATAGCCCCTAGTATCCTGATAGAGTGGTTTAGAGTACCGGGCACCGTCGGCCACCGCACGAGCGGTCTAGAGTGGCCCCTTTTCACGCTCCCCTTCAGTTTCTATTATACTGGCACTTACTGGCGGGCCCGTTTGGGCAACTGCCGTTCTTTGGGGAACTCGATGGGGGCGGTAAGGATAGCCTTCCGCACGCTGCTCGTTTTGCCCTTCTTGGTGGTGTCAGCGTCAACGTCGCGGGCAGCGGTGGTGACGATGACCTGGCAGCCTGTGGACTTACAGATCTGGCCAAGCTTGACGGTGGGGATCCGAAGCTCGGTGGCCAAGTCGTCAACGATAAAGTGGAAACCATTGGACAAGAGGGCAATGACTACCACATAGCACTGAAGTTTCTCGGTGGAAGCGTTGGTCATCGTGCGCACCATCCGACCGCTCGCGATCGACTTGGCTTCGGTGAACTGGTC
>JANBPT010000925.1:0-19041 GCA_027575765.1 Tieghemiomyces parasiticus
GAGGAGGAGCCTGAGGAGACCGGTACTGAAGTCGAGGAGGAAGGGCCTGAGGAGACCGACTCCAGCGGCGAGGAGGACGGGCCTGAAGAACCCGACTCTAATGGTGAGGGCGGTGATGGCGAGGATGGAGCTCCCGGTGCGACCATCCTGTGGACCCGCGCCCAGCACCAATGCCGACCCTCCCACTTCTGGAACGGACGGTGCCATCGCTGCATTCGCTCCCACTACTGGAACCGACGGTGCCACCGCTGCACCCACGCCTACCACCGCAGGCACGGTCACTGCTAAGCCGATACATCGCACACGTGGACACCAGCCCTGACCACGGCTTACTGGATTCCCCCTGACGGAACGTACTAGTAGTTGTAGAACTCGCCACTTCCTTACTTCTTGCGCTGCTTAGCTTTTATTACCCAATAAACTCGTACCCTGCATAGCCCGTATATGCTGTAGATGCAAATTGCATCCGCCAACCCGATGCAAATACCTGGCGGTCAGTCACTTAGAGCACAGGAAAAGGTACTGGGCAGGCTCTGTAGGAGGTCGAGCCTACTGAAATAAACCGGGCACCCGTCGCCACTGCTCACTGCATAAAAAAACCTGTAGGTATATTGGCACAAGGCTGAATATCATTTCGATGGATTTTAGTGGGCACTATTACATTGATCATAACGACAGGCCAAGAACTACCTCAGTTTATTAGTGTTGCAACTTGAAAGTGGATTGACAATCAGTTCAGCAAAAAGTATTACCTCAACTAGACTTTCACTGTATAGAATTGTACTAGTTAGTGTCTTAAGCATTCCAACCTTAACAGTACGAAAAAGGAACAGGGATGCGTATAGCGTGATTGATACGATATGCGTAGTGACGGATATGAGAAGGAAGTTCAACTGCCAACCTGAGAGGATAGTCTGTAAGCTACGTTGCGAGAGATGGGTAAAATTGTAAGTGAGTTGCGGTATTAAACATAGTGCGGTGAGTACATGTAGGGGATAGGTAACGGGTCGAATCCTGGTCCTCCCAGTTTGACTATGTATAGGTTGTCTTCCCTATCGCTTCTGTTAATTACAAAACAATATGTTGTTCTTCACATCCTATTAGTGTCTTCGCGGCGTGACCGGGGAGTTGCGACCAAGTTTATCTGATCTCTTACTTACACGAAGATATGGACGCACTTTTCCAGTCTAGGAAAGGCGAGTCTAATTAAGGATCTGAAATATTATGTCAGCCATGGTAGGGTGTGCCCAACGAAGAAAATACGTCAGTTGTACAACAAAAAGGTCCCCAGCCGTGGTTGAAATTGCTCAATGTAACATTCACATACTGCGATGTATCGACTGTCCATAGTCAGTACAGTATAATCGACGGGTCAGGTGGTGAACAGATAGTTTGTAGGCTGTGCCTCATTGGAGCACAGTATCCTACTTTCATGATACTCGCCTCCTTTTTTATTGTCGTCCCTCGAAGTGACGAATCCCTCCCGGTTCCACCCGCTAACAGTGGCGAGGAGCGTGTGTGTACAACACAGGGCGATCGAACATCCGGTTATAGTGGAGTGTCTCCTTTCGTATGATTAACAGGTGAAGAATGGGTTGGAGGTAGAAGGGAGATCAGTCAGACCGAAGGGCCCTTAGAATAATGCTGCCACCGATTTTCCTTACAGCTTGTATGGCCGTGCCCATTTTGGGAATATTTATCATTGTCGGGCTGCTAGAATATGTAGGCCTGGTGAGCTGATCAGTATTGGTCAGTACGACCCAAGATGGGAGCATGTGGTCTGCAAGTACGACTGGACGGGTTAGAATAACCACGCCCACCCACCCACTAACACTAATCCAGTGACAGATAGGCCTGGTCGGTCGCAATGGACTAAAGACGAGGGCGGGCGGATGGGGGGGGGGGGGCTGCACCGCAGTCAGGCCAGGCGCTGAATACGACAAGGACAGCTTTCTGCGTACGGTAAAACAATATCGCCTCGTACGGTAACCAAACTGTCATTCTTGAGATTAGGGATGGCGATAAGTGAGAAGTTTGGACCGTTGTATCAGTTGGTGGCTCTGGATGTCCGATCACCTGTATTCCTATTTACCCACTCGTCCGTCTCGGGTCTGCTTCCATTTTACCCCACATTCTCTCCTGCTTGAGGTCGGGGATCATACCATTCCCCGCAGAGGACCAGATGGGGCCGAGTGATTTGTACAGCAACCGAACGGCCGTGGTGCCTCCGCCCATATACGGCCGATAGGCCATATTCTTTGCTAGGGGGTCAGGGCAGGTCTCTCGAAAACAAGGAGGGTGAGTCGATGCTCCCTGGTCGGCAGTATCCAATTTTTGAATGTTCCTGCAAAGGCACCAGCGGGCCTTCTTTGGGCAGCAGAGCGTCGATTGTCCCAAATATAGACAATCAATTCACTCTCGCCCCTCTCTCTCCTTCAGGAAGAGCAACCAGGTCAACTGGCGCCGTTTCCAGTCAGGGTCAGAGATAGTGCCACCGCACGGGGCCACCGCCCTGCAGTACACAGTGGCCCGGAGTAGGGAACGCGGAAAAATACACGGAAAGAAGGAAAAGGCAAACTAGCCAATTGCTCCCTAGAGGGAAGGGATTCTAATGCCCTGTGGTTGCCTTTTATGGACCATCCGCTTGACCCCCGTATCCAGTTCACAGCATACCGAAACCAACCATTCCTAACCGGCAATTACTGACCCGTATGGTCCGTCAACGCTGCCGCCCTGGCTCAGCTGCCCAACTCCGCATCTGATCCTGATAGAGGCATCACCGGGCCCTGGGATTCCCGCCCCCTTATCCCTTACACCCCATCTCGCCCATTCCGCTCTACGGGGGGGATATAGTCATTCCCCCACTTTTGCAAGGGGTTGACTGCTTACGCTGTAGGCTTGCCCACATCCCGACACGTCTCAATTCCCATCCGCTCTGCCACCATCTGTACTGCTGCTGAACTGCCCGCCCGCAGCCCCTAATCTCACCTCTAGTCGGACCCCGCTCTATGCCCAGGGTCTCCGTTAGCCATTATCTCCTCCCAGCCTGGTCCCCAGCGGCGCGTCTACAGGTCAACCCTTTCGCCACTTTAGCCCCTGATACCGACTTGCTAGACTTCAACCTTTGCTTGGCTACCCAGACAGTCCTACCAAGTCGTCGTCGCCATCGCTGGGCTTAGTGTAACTTTTCCTACGTGTCCAGGCCCAGCTGGACCACTTGGCTACGAATTCTGTCTTCCACCTTGTCGCAGTGGCTGCCAGCTCCCCCCATCCCATCCCGTCCCATCTTATTGCCGCTATGGACGAGTCAAACCATCGCAATACCCGCTTCTACCAGGATGCCCCGTTACCAGCAGTGCCCGGCGGAGCTAGCCAGCCGCCCCGTCCGCCTGCTGGGACTCCACCCCTAGCCGCGCGGCCCAGCCGGGAAGCGCTACGAAACAACCTTACCAACACTCCACCTCAGCGCACCCCGCTCCACCAGACCCTCCATCCCACTTTTTTCGCCAGCCCCTCGCCCGGTACATCGGCCAGTGGTCGTTCTGTACCAAGAACGACGCGGTCGACCCAACAGACTCCCGTGCCCATGCGGCCTGTTGGGATGCGGCCAGTTGGCCCACCTGCCACCGGACCCCCACGGCAGCCCTCGCATCCGCCCTCGCGCCACTTCGCTCCCAACCGATCGCAGCAGGCCCTTCTAGGAGATCCCGTGTCAGGCCACGTCTCGCCGCGAAGCTCCAACGACAGTTACGCGGGGCCCCGCGGCACCTCCCTGGGTGGCAGCCCCGTGCGGACTCCGCTCCCCAGCCAGCCCAATCTATATACATATACGCTAGATACAAGCCCACCGACCCGCCACAACCCCGGCACCCTGCCTGGCGGTCCCGTGCCCTTCCCACCGGCTCCTCCCTCGCCGACGAAGGACCGCAAAAAAGGATTTCACTTTTTCAAGCGCAAGAAGAACCGTGATCAGGATCAGCCGCCGCCCCGGCAGCCGCCTTTCCGTGAGAAGCGGAGCGGGAGCGACGGCGGGAATGGCAGCTGGGGTCTCGGTCATCTGGTGGCCTCTCTCTCCCGACCCCCGACCGATACCCCAGGCGGGGCCAACGGTGACCTGCGGCTGGACACCAATGTGGACGACATGGACGGCATTGTCAACATGGAGAAGGCCGCCTCCCTCAAGGATTTCGGGGAGAACTACCACTATTCCCGGCGCGGATCCCAACAGCGCAGCCTATACGAAGACCAATCCGACCGGGACTCACTGTACGAAGCCCACCGTATCCAGCCTGGTCTTCCTGTTGCGCGATCCAGCCTGTCCCTATCGGGTCAGCCCCCGGCTGTGCCGGCACCTACCCCCGACGCCACCAACACCTCGCCCCACCTCCCCCCGCTGCCCAATCAGCTTCCGTCTGGTAGCCAATCAGCCGCACTGACCTCTTCCAGACCCGGCGGGGACGTCGAGTCCCCCGAGGTGTGGGCACCACCTGATTCGTGGGCCGTATTACCTGACGAAGAGACGAGGCCCGCCCGAGAGCTCGGCGAAGAGGACTATTCGGACGACGAAGGGGACGTGGAAGATGATGGTACTCCTTACTATTTGCGTATCTACCGTAAAGACACCACCTTCTGCACGGTGGCCTGTCGACTCAACACCGTGTCGGCTGACATCATCCAGATGGCGGCCAAGAAGTTCTACATGGACGATGTAGACAAGTACTGTCTATATGTGAAGAAGGCCAACTCGGCGGAGCGCACGGTGGGCGCGAATGAGCGGCCGGTACTACTCCTGCGGCGATACATGGAACTGATGGGCTACACCCGTGAGGATAACCTGTCCGCCCACATGCGCGAGGATAACACCTACTTTTGCCAGTTTACCCTCATCGAGGCGGCTATCCCCAGCGTTTCAGCCGAGCTTGACCACATTATCCACTCACCCAAGCAGATCGACCTCAAGGCCGTCCGCCTTCAAACTATCCCCGTGTCGTTGTACCACGAGCCGTCCAAGATCATGTATCTCAACTTGTCCAAGAACCTCAAGATCGACCTACCCTCCGATTTCACGCAGTTGTGCACCAACTTGCGCGAGTTGCGCCTGGCCACCTGCCAGTATCGCCGGGTGCCCGCGGGCGTGCACCTTATCTCGAGCCTGATGTACCTTGATCTGTCGGGCAACGAGCTGAAGGACCTGGACTCGTCGCGCCTCGAGGATCTGCGCAACCTACAGCACCTACTGGTACGCAACAACCGCCTGGTCCGTCTCCCGCCGGGCTTCGCTCGGTTCCGCAGCCTTAAGCACCTCACGCTCTCCAACAACAACTTTGCCGAGTTTCCCGCGGTGCTCTGCGAGGTGCGCACCCTGACGCAGCTGGATCTATCCTTTAACTTTATCCCCACGGTGCCTGAGGCCATCGGCCAGTTAAGCGAGCTCCGGAACCTATCCCTACTCTGCAATCGCCTGACCGGCGCTCTACCTGCCACCTTCCGTCGCCTGCGCCGCCTGGAGAAGCTAGACCTGCGCCGCAATCACATCCAGGACATCCAGGTCCTGTCCAACCTGCCCCGGCTCCAGGGCCTTTTCTGTGATCACAACGCCCTTTCCCGGCTGGAGGGGGACTTCCAGGCCCTCAAGAATGTGTCCCTAGCCAAGAGCTACCTGACCAGCTTCTCGCTGCGAGACGCTGCCGCGTCCCTCGTCCACCTCAAATTGTCCCACTGCCAGCTGGCCGAGCTACCGGCCGACTTGTTCGTTCACCTCCCGGCCCTGCGTCACCTCGAAATCAACAACAACCACCTGACCGCGCTACCGCGATCCCTGGGCCGGCTCAATCACTTGGCCTACCTGTCCTGCACCAACAACAATCTCTCCACCCTGCCCGTAGATGTGGCTCACCTGCCCAACCTGGAGGTCCTGGACGTACACAGCAACAACCTCAAAGCCCTCTGCGCCGAGATTTGGTTGGCTCCGCGCCTACGCAAACTCAACCTGAGTTCCAACCTTCTCGAGTTTTTCCCTCACCCCTCCCAGGCCGAGCGCAGCCGGTCAGCAGCCGCCGCTTTGCCCTCGGCCACCGCGGCCTCCTACCGCAAGGGCTCCCTGGACGAGACCAATGGCACTGACGGGTCACAAGGAGCCGTCGCCCAGGCGCAGCCCCTTACAAGCACCGCCGCCGGCCCGGGCCCCAAGGACGAAGCGAACGTCCTCCCGTCCCCCGTAGCTCGATCCCAGAGTAATTTTGCCGGGGACGGCGAAGGAACGACCAATATCAGCCACGTCAGCCGGCAATCCCTCGCCGGCACGGCGCCAGCCCTGTGTCGTAACCTTCGCGACCTGCGCCTGGGCGGTAACTTTTTCAACGAGGAGCTCTTCCACCCCTTGGCCTACCTGGAGGGGCTGCGCATTCTCAACCTGTCGTTCAACGAACAAATCTACGAGGTGCCGGCTGGGTCCTTCTGCCACCACGCCAATCTGGTCGAACTATATCTCTCGGGCACTCAGATCGCCACCCTACCGGGGGAGGATATGGTGTATCTGCGCTCTCTGCGCGTGCTCCACGTCAACGCCAACAAGCTGCAAACCCTCCCGGCCGAACTGGGCAAGATTGGCCGCCTTGCCGTATTGGATGCCGGCAGCAATATGTTGCGGTATAACATTTCCAACTGGCCCTACGACTGGAACTGGAACTGGAACCTGGACTTGCAGTACCTTAACCTGTCCAATAACAAACGCCTGGAGATCAAGCGCAGCCACATCGACATGGCCCCCAACAAGCACAACCGCGACCTGGCCAACTTCGGGGCGCTCACCAACCTGCGAGTACTGGGCCTGATGGACGTGACCATGGTGGTCAGCCCGCCCGACCAGACCCCGTCCCGCCGAATCCGGACTTCGGCGTCCATGGTGGACTCGATCCACTATGGCATGGCCGACATGCTAGAACCCGACAAAAATCTAACACTGTGGGACTTTGTCATCCCGCGCTTCCGCGGCGCGGTAGACGAAGCCTTGTTCGGTCTCTTCGACTCCCACTCGAGCGGATCGGCTGGCGGGTCGCGCCTGTTTGAGCACATGAATGACAAGGCCCCCACGGTGCTCAAAGCTGAGATGGACAAACTCGGCCCACAAGAGTCCCCGCGTACCGCTTTGCGCCGTGCCTTCCTGGCCCTCAACAAGCAGTTGAGCACCCTCAACGCCGACGGCGACCACAAGCTGGGGGCCAGCGCCCTTGTGGCCTACTTCATCGGCACTACCGTGTACCTGGCCAATGTAGGTAACATCCTGGCGGTGGTCTCCCGGAAGGGTACCGCCCAGCTGGTGGCGACTAAGCACACCCCGGCCGACGCCGCTGAGGTGACCCGCATCCGGTCGGCCGGCGGCTACATCTCGCAGGAGGGTCTAGTCCAGGGCGAACTGGAGGTAACCAGGTCTTTCGGTTACTTCCACCTGCTGCCTTACGTGAACGCCAATCCCAGCATTGAAGCCTTGGAGGTGTCCGAGGAGGATGAGTTTATCATCATTGCCAGTCGCGGCCTTTGGGAGCACATGTCGTACCAAATGGCCGTCGATGTCGCCCGGACTCAGCGCCACGACGTGAACCTGGCGGCCCAGAAGCTACGCGATTACGCCATCTCGTACGGTGCCGACCGGTCCCTTATGGTGATGGTTCTGGGTCTCCGCGAACTGTTTGGCCGGTCCTCGGCCCTGCGCAACCGCAGCGTGCGGTCGCGGGCCCTACCGACCAACTGGGGCAAGTTCTCCCTGGGGGACTTTAAGGATGAGGCGCCCGCCGGCCGGTTGCGCCGTGGGGCCAAGGAAGAACTGCCTGCCGACTCCACTCTCGCTCGCCTAGACCGCGAGGTGGAACCGCCCACGGGTGAGCTGGCCCTGGTGTTTACCGACATCAAGTCGTCCACCGCGTTGTGGGAGACCATCCCCATCGCCATGCGATCAGCCATCCGGGTCCACAACAGCATTATGCGCCGCCTCCTGCGGACCATTGGTGGGTACGAGGTCAAGACCGAGGGCGACGCCTTCATGGTTTCATTTCCCACCGTGGCCTCCGCCCTCCATTGGTGCCTCTCAGTCCAGCTCCAGTTGCTCCGCGCCGACTGGCCCCAGGAAATCTTGGACTCCCCAGATGGCAAGGAGGTGTACTCGCCGTCTGACCCCACCCAACTCGTATACCGCGGCCTGTGGGTCCGCATGGGTGTTCACTGGGGGCGTCCGGTCTGCGAAGAGGACCCTATCACCCGCCGCATGGACTACTTTGGTCCCATGGTCAACCGTTCCGCACGAATTTGTAACGCTGCCGACGGGGGACAGATTTACGTCAGCCAGGACGTGGTGAACGAAATAATCACCATCAAGGAGATGCTTGACTCAGACGCCAATTTCATCACGACCCCGGGCGGTAAAGTCCCTGTGCAAGGTAGCCACTCATCGTCAGCCGCCTCGGCCACATCGGTGGCCGCCCTCGCCGCCTCCGCCGCCCACGATGGAGGCAACCCGGTCAACCTTGAGCAGCTCGCCAAGGATATCCAGGCCCTCAAGAAGCTTGGTCTCAATATTGTGCATATCGGTGAGCACCGGCTCAAGGGTTTGGAATTCCCCGAGACTTTGGCCCTGGCCTACCCGAAGGACCTGGCCGGTCGGTTAGAACTCCAGCGCCTTAAGGAGAGTGCCGCCGCTGCTGCTGCCGAGGCGAATACCGCCAGTGCTACGACTTCCGCGGCCACCACCCCGCAGGTGGACTCCCCGGCCGAGATGGGGTCTAGTTCCACCACCACGACCACGGCGGCTATCGCCGCTGCTTCCATCCCGGCTACCCCGCCCCAGCCGTCACGCGAGACGTCGCTGGGCTCCTCCTTAACCCCAGCGACCATGGTGGCGTCGTCAGCCACCACGCCGGTCCGTGGCGGGTCCACTACGGCTTCCCCGGCCCTGAACGCCTCACGCGACCCCATGGACCTGGTCCCCATCACCGAATTCCCGCACCCGTCCCCGCCCTCCGGCCCGCGGATCATTGTTCGACCGCCGGCCACCGAGCGCCGTGGGTCCATACCATCCAACCACGGCTCCCCCGACCTGACGGCTTTCCGCCTCAGCGCGGCCGCGGCCCCCATTAACCCGCTCCCGCTAGGCCGGAGCCTGTCCAACTACCAAATCGCTCCGCCACCCCCGGGTACCGTCGCCGGCGGTATCGGCGGCACAGGTATCGGCCATAATACGTTTGGCCCGACGAGTACTGTCATTGCCAACAGTCATCGCTACGTCAACCGTGAGTCCCTATGGCACCTCGAACAACTCTGCCTCCGTCTCGAACGTCTCTCCAAGTTTTTCGTCCACCGGGGCACCCCTTATACGCCGTTCCGGTTCGGACCCGGTAGTACGGTCAGTGACATGGACTATCTCGTCGTCGCCGACAACCTTCTCACCCGCGTGGAGAATGCGGCCCGTAGCCTCTACCTGGAACAATTGCGCGATGTGACCACCGTACTCGAAGAGGTCCCCGCGGTGTTTTCGCAGCAACCCGAGTACCTCAAGGCCGCTATCGATTTGTTTATGAATCTCGTCCAGGCGGACCCCGGCAAGTTTATCCGGGACTTTGGACCGGGGGAAACGGTCCAGGTCGTCGAGGAACCCGCCCATGAAGGGCTTGACACCGGTGAACAAGACGACGAAGAGGAGGAAGGGGAAGGGTGGAGCGAGTGCGACGGTGTAGATTAGACCCGGATGTGGGCCTGCTCAGATTTTGCGCTGTCGCGCTGATACACTTTGGACTCCCAACCACCCTTATACCTGTTATAAACGAGATCCATGGCCCGTCTGGCCCTATCGATAACTGTATCTATTTAATTTTTCAAAAAACCTGATACTCCCATATTTACCATTTAATTAACCAGCATTTAAGAAGCATCGGCAGCATATTAAGCTAGTAATGGTATGAGGTGGTGCTGTGTGAGAGGAGGAGAGAGAGAGAGGGGGGGGGATACATGTACAATTGGATGGCAAACGCCTTTTTAGTGCAGAGTCGGACGGCGATGCTGATCATCGTGTCGGCTAGGCCGAATTGACTCACGATGAGCATGACGTTTCCGCCGGGACCGAGATCGAGACCGAGAGCGCGGCCGGCGACGTGACCGTGACCTGGAACGAGAGCACGGCTGGCGGCGTGACCGTGAGCGGGACTTGGGCCGAGCATAACGGGAACGCGTTGATCGGGATGCATGGCGTTCAGAAACTTCCCGGCGAGGATAAGGTGGCGATGGCGACCGTGACCGTGAGCGCCGACGGTGACGATGGCTATGACGACTGCTCCGCCGTTTATCATGACATTCAGCCTTTTGCGTCATTGGTGGCAACTCTGGACTTCGCAAGGCCCTGCTGGTGCTTGGCGAACCTTCAGCCGACTTTCCCGGTGCGCCAGGCGACGCTGCCGACTTATCCTTTTTATCCATATCTTTTTCCTTCGCCGCCATCCTGGTCGTAGTATCAAACACCAGATCCCGCCACACCAGCGCTTTGCCCAATTGGCGCGCGCTGGCGTAACGAGGATCGACCGGCAGCTTGGCCAGAAACTGCTGGGCTAGTGCTTTGGCTGCGACGTGGTTACTGTCATGTCGGAGGATGGCTTCGAGATCCCTGAATGCGAGTTCGTACTGGCCCGTGTCGAATTGGAGGCGTGCCCGGAGGAGGTGAGCGGCGGTAGCTTGGTGGTTATTACTACTGGGCCACTGCAGGACCCGGTTAATAGTGGCGAGGGCAGCTGGGAAATCGCCTTGGAGGTGGTGGGTTTGGGCCTGTTCCAGGCTGTCGGAGGATATAAATGACCCGGTCGGACGGGAAGTCAAGGGGGGTTGATGGGAGAGAGAGAGAGAGAGAGGAGTGGCTTAGACGTCGGAGGACGATGAAGCGGGGTCTGGCGGTTCAGACACCTGTCAAAAATGTATCCCGCTTAGCCGACTCCCCTTTCTGCTGTTGGCAACAACTAATGACTGCTTACCTGGCCCGGATGCGTTCCTCGTTGTACTTCCGGCGTAATTCAAGGTAAGTGGGACAGTCGGTTGGCCGTCGCCACGCCTCAGGATTAAGGAAACTGAGGTACTCATTGAGGTCGTAGTTGAGGACGGTACTTTTAAGATAAGCCGGGCTGCGCGTGGCCTCCACCTTCTCGCTGAGTTCAACCAGGTACCTGGTAGGGAGTGTGTGGTTGGTAGACTCGGGCACCCATACTGCTGGGAGGCAAAATGGACGGTCACAGATCGATGAGAATTAAACGGGTTGGAAATCGTCAACTAGCGTTGTCAGAAGGTCCGTGCACAACCGGATACTACTAACGGTAAGGAAAGGGAAACGAGAACTGCCGTATCCCGTGGAGTCAGAGCAGTACTGGTCGCTAGTTCAAACCTCTTGACTCGCTAGGTCGATCGAAGTGCTTACGCGCTAGTCTACCTACCAGGGTCAAGGCTACAAACGCGATCGTCAGTAGAGCGTCTAGAGAGACCTGGCGACTGCGATCGAGGCGGGTAGTCACAGGCTACCTTCTTTCGAACAAGGGTTAGGAATCCTTTACTCGCGAAAACGGCCGGCAGCGCGATGGTAGTGTCTGGCTGGGTAGGGTCGGCATGGGTTGCACCACCCATCCTGGACACAGGGGAGTGGAATGCAGGGCGGGGAACAGAGGCGGCGCTAGAAGAGTACAGGATACTGGCCGAACGATCGAGTTAGACGCGGGCGGCCACGGCGCATAGGTATGCAAATCAAGATGCGCTGCAAGAATGGTAACGGTGGAGAGGGTCCGGTTGGCCTCGCTTGTAACCTCGGGTAATCTGGTGCTGGGCGGAGAATGGGACACCGAGGGGTCAAACACAGCTCAACTGTCGGGTCTGGCCTGGACTTTATGGCAGTCCTATCCCGCACGGTGGCCCGCGCTTGGCCTGGAAATCGCGCTCCATACTAGAATGTCTTCTAGCTAAGCGGTTCGACTTTTTCCCCCTCCCCCCACCATCCCATTCTATCTGTCGAAGTGCCGCATTGTTTTGCACATTCAACCCAACGCCACCTCGCATCCACCGACAATGCATCCCGAGAATGACGGCTCAAACAGCAGCACGAGCGCCGCTGAGAGTCGCATTCGCCAGCTTGGTCGGCTGTCCAAAGCCGAGCTGCTACAGTAAGTCGTGGCTGAGAAACTGGGAGGCCAGGGGCGACTCCTTGTCTCCACAACTGTTGCTACTAGACAGACCTTAAGGTACGAGCGCGGTACCCTTTACACGCATCGTAGCCCCGTGAACAGTGGCGTTGGTCGCTTCGCACATAACTAATGATGCGCCATTTACTCGACTCCGCCGGTACGCATATCTTTGACAGAAGGGCCGTCGACCTGCAGAGCGACATTCAAGGTGAGGATGCCATGGGGGTCCCAAGGCCAGCAGGGTACCCTGGCTAGCGCCGCATATGGGCGGTAGTGAAGCGGTTGTCCAGGATGGGACCGAGATGCATGACCTAGGTTGCAGTTTAGACGCACTGCAGCTCACCCATGCGGCCGAAATTCCGATCTGGCTAACTAATTATTATTATTTTTTGGTTTCACTGCGACGCCACCCATACCTTTAGATCTGCTGACCGGTCTCAGCTCGGCTCAGCAGGAATACGAGGCACTCGACTACGAGAACAAGTCCCTTGAGGACCGCCTGCACCGGACTTTGTCAGCCGAAGCCCGCAAGTAGCGGCGGTTGCCTAGTGAGCCAACCGAGTCTCAGAAGTAAAAACGCAATCTAAATAGTCAGGGCAGTTCGACCTGGGATTGGACAAGTCGTTCTCGCCACAGCTGTAGAAAGCAACTAGCAGTGCTGGCAATGGGAGGCGCAATGGGAGATCAGGCCATTTCGCTGCTGTCGGGTCTTCTGACCGCTCGGGTGGCACAGATGATGATAAACCGGCACCGAATGCCCGTATACTTCCGCCTCAGCAATCATAGTCTATAAGAGGGGGAGGGTGACGGGTGGGTTTGGGGACGGAGCAATAGGGGGAAACGGTGCTAACCCGACTGGGGGGATAGTGGGAAGCATGGCCGGGGATGTGTGTAGCAAGCGAGGATGTCCTGTGGAGCAGGAGAAGGCGGCAGCCATTGGTTCTATCACATGCAGTCGGCCCAATTATGCGCACGTTAACCGCAGGACCCTACCGTCCTATTAACCAGCGCGGTGGCTATGGGCTGAAACTCGAGAGCACATAGGGGGAGTACAATCATCTCGCCGGGCCTCTAGGTGAGGCACTGCACGGCATACCCTCCCCGTATTCCTCGACAGCACGTCTCCTTGTCTTAGAAGGTGCCATGCCGCACGGATTTAGCTGAATAAAGCGTATCCAAACCGTCGCTGGCCGACTTGCTGTTGACCAGAGGTCATGCTCATTTGCGACCAGCCCTTCCTTTCTTCACTTGTAATACCATGCATGCTGGACGCATCCCACGCATCCCATACCCCGCTATAGCTCTCGTTCTCGGCGCCTCGCGTCCCGTCGTTTAGTCTCTCATTGCCAACTCGCTCTTCACTCGCGCATCTCTACCACCTCGCCTTACCTCGTCTTGCCTGTTCCCAATACACCAGGACTTGTACGACCATAGCGCTAGTAATCGCTCCGCGCCGCCCCACCTTGACACCCGCGACGTTTAGACGTTGTACAACCCGTCGCGCTCTGGTTTCTCCTCTTCCGCCCTTGTCCCCTCACCCGAAGGCAAAGGTGATATTAGAAACGACCCTTCTTCCCTCCCCACCGCTTTTCGTCTTCGCCTGGACTAGGCTGCCTACTACCCACCCTTATAAAAACGGCAGACACCGCCACCTTCGTGCGGGTATATACCCCGTTTTACTTCTCGGCACCGCGTCCGCCCTACCTTCTTATCACCTGCTATACCAATAGGTGGTCCCTTCAATACGTCTACTTCAGACCCTCTCCACGTTTTTTTTTTATTTCAGGCCGTTCAGTCCGCCGATCCCTCTAGACGTCTACCGAGCCTGTTGGCTATCTAACCGCCGCCATGTTCCGTATCCCTATCTTGGGGCGGCTCTCCTTCATGGAGTACCAGTCCCTGGTTCTGACAGCCATCTTCATTTTGGTCGAACGTATCATTAGCTTCTTTATCTTTTTCATCCCCGTGAAGCGCATCTCCCGGATGCTATCTAGGCTCACCGAAAAGTAAGTAGTCAGGGTCCCGCTTTCCCCACCCCCGAGACTTCCGAGGCGGAGCGAACCGTGACTATTATTGCTCCACAGGATCAAATTCACTGTTAGTTCCTCAGGCACACACCCCTGGCCGAGATTAAGTGGTCTATCTTTTTCCTTACTGACTAACCTTCTCCCCTCACCTACCCTCCTCCGCTACACAACGACTCCCCGCCTCCCCGCCTTCAGTCACCTCCACGAGGAGGAGCCTAAACACCCGCTGGTGGAAATGTCCTGCTTCAACGACATGGTTGAGTACTGGGGGTATGCCATGGAGGAGCACACAGTTGTCACCCGTGACGGCTACGTTCTTGGTATTCATCGCCTCCCCGGCCGTCCTAACGAGGCCACCGAGGGCCCTAACCGGCCCAAGCAACCTGTCGTCCTGCTATGGCACGGTTTCATGATGTCATCCGAAGTCTTCATGTGTGTCCCTGATAAGGCCAATGTTCTGCCGCTGCTGCTAGCTGACGCAGGGTAAGTCTTCAAAAATTGTGGCGAGCAAGTGTGTGCGCCCAGCCGGTCATTGTGACGTTTTAAACGGGGGGGAGTGTAACTTCAGCTGCTGAGCCCAAAGTCGGCCAGTCCTCACCCGTTTGCGTCCCCACCAGGACGCCTGCCATAAACAACCACGGAGACGGGGCCGCGGGCCCCCGAACCCACCCCTACTCGATGCCTAGCTGGGCCCTGGGTAAATATGTGGCACTAGGCAACAGGGTACTCGTCCCCTGAGATTGCATCACGCCGTTCGATTCGATCGGGCCGAATGGGGTAGTATAGGCACATTCTGCCCAATCAGCTTATTGGCTCATTGCGTCACGGCCTGCACGTCTTTCCTTTTCGAAGGAAAGGCATATCCGTGCACGGACAATGTTACGCCTGCAGGACCTATTGGCCAACCCTCCCTTCAAATACAGTGTTCCCCTAACTAACCACCCTTCCCCCGCCCTTACATCATTACATTCCACCTCCGCCTAGCTACGACGTCTGGTTGGGCAACTCCCGCGGTAATAAGTACTCCTACCGGCACCTCACACGGCGGACATGGCAGAACAAGTTCTGGGACTTCTCGTTGGACGAACTGGCCATGTTCGACGTGCCTGATACTGTCGACTATATCCTAGCCGCCACGGGAGTCTCGCAGTTAGCCTATGTGGGCTTCTCTCAGGGAACGTGCCAAATGTTCTGCTCTCTATCTTCAAACGTGACCCTGAACCGCAAGGTCTCCGTCTTCGTGGCGCTAGCCCCAGCCACCACGCCCCGTGGTTTCGACAGCGACGTGGTGAATGCCATGATCAAGACTTCCCCACAGGTACTCTATCTTCTCCTGGGCCGCCGGGAGGCACTGACCATCGCTCTGACGTGGCAGGACCTTCTACCCGTCGAGTGGTACGTGGGCCTCCTGGATGTGTGCCTCGACTTCCTCTTTGGGTGGAAGACCCGCAACATCAGCCAGGCCGCCAAGACGGTGTGCTATAAGCACCTCTATTCGTTCTCCAGCGTGAAGACCATCGTCCATTGGATGCAGATCATCCGTACCGGCAAATTGCAGTTCTACGATGAGCTCCCCGTGGGACCTAGTACTATGTTGCGATCGGGTCATATCTGCCACCGTTACCTCACCCGCCAGATCCAGACCCGTATTGCTCTATTCCACGGCGGCCAGGACTCATTATCCAGTGCTAAACAGCTGATTGGCAAGGAACTGCGCTCTCCCGTCCACATCAAGGAGATTCCTCACTATGAGCATCTGGGTAAGTTACGCCTGCATAGCATCGCCTATAGGCACGTACCTCCGTCCGTCGAAGGACGGGTTCAACCACACTGGCATTGGGGCAACGGCTAACCAGACTTTTGCTACTCCCTTTTCCGTCGTTGCTACCCTACTTTCACTTGCGACGTCATGAATTATAATACACAGACTTCCTCTGGGCCGACGACCTGCGCGAAACGGTTCTAAACGATGTCATGTACGTTCTTAAGAAATTTGGCTCTGACACGGGTAACGCCGCGCCCCAGGACGATGCCATTGACCTTGACACCCCGCGGCCAGAGCGGGTGGATGGACAGAACCAAGACCAGTGCCCCGTTATCAGCAAGCCCATTCCCAACGCCCACGATCCTAGCCAAATCGACCATTGTCCGGAACTTAACGGAACCGTGTCCTAATAAGATGTATCCGTGCGGAGTGTCTCTGTATAGCTTTCGTCTTTTTCTTTACAGGTTCACCACAGAAGAATCAATTATATCCAAACCATTAAATTACGAGGTTGTTTACCATGTGTAGGACGCTAAGCGGGTCTGCCACCACGTTTGTCAAAAAGCATGAGCTTCGAATCCCCCGTGAATGCCCAACTAAATATTATCCTTTTCTAGGGGTCCTATGAAATAAAGCAAATCCGAGGGACTAGGCCAATACACAATATCAGTTTTATTAGCAACAACCACCTATAGCCGACCGACGAGGTACTCATTACTCTTGGAAATCATCCACTGGCCCACAGTAGACAGGTAGGTGGCGATGGTTTACGTGGTGTAGCACCGCAACAATCTACGGCTAATTCCTCACTGCACTTAAATGCGTCCATGGCGTAGACCTAGCCCTATTCTACCGCCTAGATAACGCATTGACCTACGTATGTGCCAGAGACGGCATATATCTCCTGACAGGAGTAACGTGCAATGCAGCTAGTCACATTCAAGAACACCACTACTAAAGCAGGGGTTGTGCACATCATATTCAGCAAATATAAGCTAGTGAGATTAGCCCCGGTAAGGGTAGATAAATAAATGAGTATGATACGTGATGATAGATGGTATATTTTTAGCTAGTCATTCATCGCGTGTTGCTTTCGATCTGAAATTGCCAAGAGGGTTTCTATGAGGCTACGTTCAAACAATCCCATAATCTATATGAGTATACCAACTTTGCGTTGTCTGTAGTGATCGTCACATAATCCAATAAGGTAAGCTTTACTTGTTCCACCGCGGGAGACCCACCCTAAAGTTGGCTATGCGGCTTAGGTAACTCATACTCTTGATTTCTTAATGCATACGATAAAACGTCAGACGTACCAACAGCCCTTTATCAAAGAACAAAAAACCGACTTAGAAACCCAATCTAAGTGACATTGTATAATTGACCTACAGGCGAGCAAACCAAAATTCGCCAAGTGGTTGACTATAATGGATCCGTGCCATTTTGTTGGTAGGACAGTGAAGCTAAACAGCGCGGCGTATCTCCAGCTAAATTCTGAATTCACCCAAGGTTGCACGCTACGCGTCGGAATTACCCCTAATAGAACCGCACATGACAAGCCCCCTCCTCAGGTTCTAACTTGGACAAGCTGATTTAAAATTGGCTAATCAAATCGCCCTCACAGGCCAACCTGATCAACCCTCATCCCCTTCTACTCGATCAAAATGTCAGGGGTAATCCAGTCTGCAAGTTCTGCTTACGACTATTGGTTGTGCCTGTCAAACTCTGCTGCAATTTAAAGCTTCCGAATCGTAGAGGTTGGGAATACTGGCATAGGGTTAGTAATGGATGACTCAGACGACTACAGGCACGGTAAATCCTGAATTATTGGGCACAGCTAAGTTTGTACTATAAAGATCTCAAGAGTGAATGGTATAAGAAGTAGGGCGCATGTACGGCAGAAGTCTACCAAACGGAAGACGAATCAGACCCGGAGCTAATGTGTAGAAAAGAAGGGTGGCCCTCAATATCGACATGCTTTGGTTGGTCTGAGTATTGACTGCAGGAAATCTAACAGCTGGCAATCAAAAATCAAAATCATGAATAAGAAAATCACATGCCGTACATAACATTATGTTAAGTGTGTGTGGTAGGCAAAAAGGTACTGGGCTAAAAATAAACAAGCTTCCTAGGCTTTTGAACAGAATTCGGGGTTAGTGGTTGGCCGTAAACTGTCGTTTATTGAGTGGCAACCGTTAGGTCTTTTATACTTGAGTGATGGCCAGCATCAATCAAGTAACTAGCCAGCCTGGACTAGGGAATCCAAGACGACAGGCCGTGGCGGGACCGGGCGCCGGCATGAATAGAAGGACGGCTAGGTAGCCGCCAGAGTAAGGGTAGAGAAGGGGGAAGGTCCTAGAAGGATAACAGGTCGCGGCGCCAGTGAGGAAGATACGTTCAAAGATCAGGAAGATTGAACGCCCATCGAAAAGGGTATGTGAAAGTAGGTAAGAAAAAGGGGGGATAATAGATATGGGTAACAGCCTGAAGCCCTAATAATGCAGACTACTAAATAGGTAGACCATCATTGATCGGAATCAAGCTATGGCATGGGGTGCGCGGAGGCAGGAATGCAGCATCAATCAATGCTTCAATGAGATTATCATTGTGAAGGCATTTCCGTTGACCACAACAGGCCTTCTTTTTAAGCAATGAGCAGTGATGACGGGTGTCTGGTTTATTCCATTAGGGTCGAGCTCCTACAGAGCCTGCCCAGTACCTTTTCCTGCGCTCTAAGTGACTGACCGCCAGATATTTGCATCGGGTTGGCGGGTGCAGTTTGCATCTACAGCATATACGGGCTATGCAGGGTACGAGTTTATTGGGTAGTAAGAGCTAAGTAGCGCAAGAAGTAAGGAAGGGGCGAGTTCTACAACTACTAGTACGTTCCATCAGATGGAATCCAGTAAGCCGTGGTTAGGGCTGGTGTCCACATGTGCGATGTATCGGCTTAGCAGTGACCGTGCTTGCGGTGATAGGCGTGGGTGCAGCGGTGGCACCGTCGGTTCCAGTAGTGGGAGCGAATGCAGCGATGGCACCGTCCGTTCCAGAA
>JANBPT010000926.1:0-19033 GCA_027575765.1 Tieghemiomyces parasiticus
AGAGGCGGGCAGGTCCCTTCCAGGTCCTAGAACGTCACGGACTGGTCTACCAACTCATTGACCTGGAGGGCCAGCCATTTGCCAAGACAGTTCATGGTGAGCGCCTACTTCCCTACTTCCCTAGTGTCACCCCACCTTCACTTCCACCCTCACTTGCCCTAGGATCCCCTGCCGGCGCCTGGAATCTGCTCCTTCTAGCCCAGAATTAGTGAATATGAACAACACATCACCTGAGACGACCACCCCCAGCACCCTGGGGCCATCACCACGCCTATTGTCAATGGCGGACAGTCCAGAGCCATCATGGGCAAACCTGGAGGCCAGCCTCAATCATGGGGAGGATCCCCCCTCTTGGGTCAGCCCTGAGCCTCATGGAAACTGGGTAGACACCAGCCCCCTTCCGGCATCATCTATGTCCCCTGCCAGGAAACGCACCTCTAGCCACTCACCCGAGATGAGTCCCACTTTGTACACCAATTGGCGAAGTAAAAGACTCAGGGCGGGCCCCACTGGGCAAGATGCTTAACAGGCAGAGTCTGACTCAGACCTAGAGGGAGGTCTCCCAGGCCATGTTACCTTTCCATCCTAAGGTAACACTCAGTCTACTCCTTCACCAGATCCAAGCCTCACTAGACCACTCATCTTAGCCTTGGATGAAGGACCAGACAGCCATCACAAATAGAACCACAACCAGGGATGCCCTAGCCTAGACAATTGTGCACAGCCAGCCAGCCTGGCGTGTTCTGTAACCGAAAGGGGAGGAAAAGGGGAACCAGCCGACTTCCGCCCCTGGTAGGTTTTGGGCTATTAATGAACCACTCATGGGAAATTCCGATCCCTCAAAGAGAGAGCATGACATCCAAATGCCGGGAGACAAAAGGAGAGGATTCACCCTTTTTCTTCCCCCCTTTCGATCAAAGGACTCACTAGCTGCGCCAAACAAGCACATTTTGGTCCTGAAAATAGACATTCCGCTGGGCAACTTGAAAAGCAACATTCTCTCTTCTGGATGCAAAATGGCTTCTCTCTCCTCCTCCCTTTTACCTTGCCGGCGAAAACTCGCCCTCACCCCCAGGCGAGAATTTTTATAAATGACCTGGGCAGCCAACCCTGTTTAAAGACTTGTCTGCGAAATATATAATAATCTTACTCCTAAACCTCTTTCCTCCTAGGTAATTGCCTCCTTGCCCTTGGCCACCTCGCCTGCCTACACGCCCTACTTGGTTACACTACTTACACTGACTACTTTCTCTCCTCGGATACAGTAGTCACTGGCCCCACTGCCCTCCTCCAGGAACCTGGTGGGCAAAATGTGCCCACTGGTGGTACTGGTCATCAGTGTAATCATCAAGGACCTAATGGTTTATGTAGCTTTGCAACCCCAGGTCCCTGTGTAGGACATTGCACCTGGTACTAGGGTAAATGTGACAGGCAAGGGCTAGTTGTTCAGCAGTCAATTGGGGGAAACCCCCCGATGGTATAGAAGTATGACCCTGTAAAGCCTGTCACTGTCATCCAATGGGTGACCAGACCAGGGCTTATCCTAAAAGGAATAGTGGTGCATACAAACGCGGGCTTACTTCCTGCAGATGATGGCAAGGCATGGGACAGCCAGGCATAGTATGGCAATTGGATCAGATTTTATAGGATATGTTATGCAATCCTTGGAATTAGTATTGTGGATGAGAACTTGTATATTACACTTAATTTATTCAGGTGAGGGGTAGTGAATTGGAAATGGGCATGATGGAGAGTATGAAAGTAAAAGTTATGATAGGAATGGCCCCATTTTTTAATGGTTTGTGCCATTTCATTTCCTGCCTAAGTCGTCCTTAGGATTCACCCATAGTATCATATTCTGGGATCCCATTTTTTATCTTAGTACATCTGGCAACTACTATACTTCTATATATATATGTTAGTATGTATAGTACCTGCAACATGGTACGTCCCTTTTGATCCTGCAACTCGCGTATTCCTTTTACTACATACTCGTCTTCATTGCATTAACCCCTCATTAGTATGTTTTCACAACTTAGAGAACCTAGTTTGTCCCATCTTGTTACCCTCTGGCTTACACACATTACATCCCTACTTATCTTGGTTCACCTCTAACATTTATTGCTCTGCAAATGGGCTACACCTATCCAATGGTTACCCTGGTCTTGATCAGTCTTCTTTTCCTTTTACATTCAGTGGTCACCTTTTCCCTGCACTTACCTGGTACAATTTGGAGCTTAGACATTTTTTCATTACTAGTTCCCTATTAAACATATCCCCTATTTAGAGGCTGAATTCGGCATAATTGACTAGAGCACTCATCATAGCACAATGTCCCTAGCAGCTTTCCTGAGCATAGCTTTGTGATACAATTTCATAATTATAATATAATGGACATGACAATTGATACTTCTATGATTGTAAATATAAATTGACGTAGGGCGGCAGCAGTTTTTGTTCAATGCTAGCATGGTCTAGATTGGTACTGCTAAGTGTGCTCATGCCAATATTATCACTATAGGCCTTGTTTGTCTATCAGAGTGGAATAGCGTATTGCAACATCAGAGACTAGGCTGCCTATTAGGGGACCATGGGACTTCGGTGGTATCACACTGACCAGCAAAATAGGTAGGGTGAGGGGAAGGAAGGAGCCATGTCCCCCTCTCCTTTATCCCATCCCGTTGGGCTGTGCGTCGGCATATGGTGATTGGTCTAAATTATAGGATTGAAAGCGCTTGCGCTCTCACACCGTGACTGGGCGAGTGAGGTTGGAGGCCCGGCAAAGTATCCGGTTTAGGTATCCTGTATGCTACCGCCGCCAACCTCGGCTGCCTAGGGCATCACCCCCATACCAGTCATCGCCTACCCTTTATCCACGGACACGCCGCACTTCGAGAGCCACTCCGCTACATCCGCCCAGACGTGCCTAAGCCTTTTCAGTCTTATAGCCAATTTCACTCATCTCCCCCCGTACATCCCTTCAGCCATCCCACCATCACCAGTATTTATCAATTTTAACCACAATCGACCATGAGTTCCGATTCCCGCCCGTCTACCCCGACTTCGACTGCCTCGCAGCAGGTCCAGCCCGCCGCCGCTCCCTCGAGTAGTACTGGCAAAGGCATCCCCCTCGGCGACAATCTCCTCCTGGTCAACGACCTCCTCGTCTGCGCCACCCATCGCCAGCAACACTGCGAACCCTGTGACGTGGATTTCCGCGATCAGAACCTCATGACCAAGAACCTGGAGGCCAACCAAGGTCGTCTGCCGCCGCCCCACCCGCAGATGGGCCAAGCGGTCCATCAGCTCAAGACCGACGGCAATACGGCGTACCGGGCCAAAGAATATGAGGTGGCACTCAAGAAGTACTCGGATGCCCTGCGCATCTCGCAGCAGCGGCCCGTGTGGGACCCCGCCGGTCTCATCGTAGAGGAACTGTCCGTGCTGCTCAACAATCGGGCCGCCTGTCTGCTCGAGTTGGACCAGCCCCGGGCGGCCCTAGCGGACGCTGAGATTGTGACAAGGATTAAGCATACTTGGGCGAAGGGCCATTTCCGTAAGGGCCGTGCCCTCTATGGTCTCCACCGGTACCGTGAGGCCGCCCATGCGTTCGAGCTCGGTGTGGCCCTCGACAATGAGGCCGCCGAGATGAAGTCATACCTCAAGAAGACCCTCCAGCTGGTCTAGAGTGTTGTGCGGAGTTTGCTTTTTTCTCTTGAACTTCGCATCTTATTTCTTTCTTTCTTTCAGTTCTGCCATCGCTGCTGTATCTCTATCGATTTCTACGTTTTCCTTGGTCGCTTCTCCGCCTGTCGCACCTTCTTGCCTTAGTGGGTCTTGACCTGTTGCACCTGCCCTGTCCAATAAAAGGGCGTAAATAACCAGCTTGGTTGGTTTTTTTTAAAAAAAAACATTGATGCGCACACTAATCGATGTGGAGGAGCACGGCCAGATACAACACACCTATTGACAAGCATGACGAACGAAACCGTTGCTATTTGATGTTTGTCGGTTTTATTTGGTCCTGGGAGAGATATTAGAAGTCGACGCGAATTGTGAACATTACAGTGCAAAGACGTATACGAGGGAAGGCTCATAAAAACTTTCGGAAGAATGGGTCATGGACAATTGTCAGGGTGCCATCCAGGGATGCGAACGTTGTTTAGGAGAGAGTAAAATGATATGGAATGCTGGTCAGGGCATCGGATAGATGTTACAAGGTAAACCTGGGCGAGAAAAGTTGGTAGAAGGCTGGTGGGCGAATCGTGCAGGCATTCCCTGATAAATCTTTCCTCGCCCACTACAGTATTGGCCAAAGTGAAGCCATTCGGCCAAGGTCGAGCTCAGTGCCATGCGATTTTAGTCAAAATAAGTCGAAACGAATTGGTAAGCAGACTTGGAGCCCATGGCCTCCTCCAGTCTATTGCCATCGCCAAAACCGAGGCTGGTCAGGGGGGCCAAGGTTGGCGGTGAACCGGAGCAATCGAGCGAACGGCGGCCGAGAGATGTGGGTGTCAGTAATTCGGCCTCTTCCTGGAAATGGTGGGTTTGGCTGAGTGGGGACGGTTGCGGAGGTGTTGCCGAGTAGGTCGGTGTGGTAGGCTGGGACCGACGAACCGAGGACGCGCTTGCGTCATGACGGGGTATGGTGGGCTTCAGTGGGGTCAATAGGGTCGGGGATAAGGTTTCGAGGCCAAGCGGTGAGCTATGATTGTGAAGGCCTGGGTTGTGCGGGGAGGAGGAACGGGTGTGCGCGGGTGATTGGCGCGGGGAAGGGCTGTGGGTACCCTGGTGGTTGGGGGCACGGTATGGGGTGGTACCCTTGTCGAGGGCGTTAGCAGCGATAGTTGGGCAGCGGTAGTGAGCCAGGGAGTCCGCTGACCGTTCGGCCCACGCCCCACGTGCATCGTAGCCGGGTGTGGTGACAGTAAGATTAGCTACTTTAACCGCTCGGTTGATAGACAGCGCTGGCAACGCGGTACTGGCCGACGAGGCGGGCGGTATGGGTCCATTCGCGGCCTTATACTCGATGGGACGGGTGACGGTGGGAATGTTACTCTCGGTGGCGCCTAGTGAGAAGAATCGGTGGGCAGAATCCCGCCAGGAACTACCGCCGCCACTGGTACCAGCACCAACATGCCGATTGAGACGAGAGACCTGGGGACCTGTACCGGTAGTGGCGGCGGAGCGCGAGGAACTAGCCCAAATCTTGAGGGTATTGAGCCCGAATAGCGAACGGCGTTTCTTGACACGCGGAGTGCCTGGGCTACCCCCGGCTGCGTCGGAATGCCGCGGCAACGTAGCACACTGGTCGCTGCTACGAGGTCGCCCGCCGTAGCCCTCACCGTCTTCATCGTGGACGATGGCCGACAGTCGCTTGTCGCGGGCCATGGGCGGGAGCGACGAGTGGTTCTGGCCACGGAGTCTGTATTCACTGCCACCTATCACCGTGGCTGGCGACTGCCGATGAACCGAGGCATAGTCCGTTGGCGACTCAATGGCCCCCATGTAACTGTCAAGCGCCTCGGGATACGTCGTTGGGTGGGCGGTACCTGTAGAGTAAGGTTCTCTTAACAAAAACCAAATGGTGACCGTTTCGACGGTGGCGCCCTTACCCAGCCGGTGCATTTCGTACAAGCTAAACCCGAAACTAAAGTACACGGGGAGTAGGGCCTCTTGAGTGCACTCGGCCATACAAGGCAAATGGGCCTCGTCAGCCTCGCGTAGGACATGTTCCAGAAGTGGCGGGAATAGGTCACAGTCACGCTGCCGTGGAGCAACGCCCATCAGAAAGATGTAGTACAGCGAGGCGGCCTTTCCGGCGGCGCGGGCTTTGACTTGCTCGCTGAGTGGAACGTACTCGTGGACGAGACGACGGACGCCCTCGAGGCCAATGTGGCGAAACACGTCGAGGAACCCAGAACGGACCAGGTGGAGGGCATTGGTACCGCGGGATACCGCGGTAGGCGGGTACCACAAGATGACCCCGCCGAAATCATTTACCTGGTGGACACTCCCGCGCAGATGAGTCAGGTTGGTGAAAATTTGAAAGTAACGACGGTGAAGGGAGTCTCGCTTTTCGCACTGACATGGCGCAGAAGGGTTATGTCGGGTGGGAAAATAGGAGTTACAAGGTGAAAGGTGTAGGATTAATAAAAAAACCATATCCTGCGCAGGATCTAGCGGTGGCGTACCGCAGAATATGAGACGGGACACTGTATACGAGTTTGCACAGATGACTGAGCGGTATTTGACTAACAAGGGGTCACTAGATGCGTACATCTTCGGGTGGAAAAAAAACAGTGGCGCAAGCACTGGCCAGCTAAGCGCGCCCTGTATGACACCCACCGCCCTTGGCAACCTGAACGCCCCGGAATTTCACCTCCCCCCTCCCATTTGGAAGGTCCAGGTGTATAAGGGGAGAGGGTGTGTCACGTATGTGCTAAGTGGGGGAGGGCAACAAGTTAAGCCCAATCACTTCTGAGGCTGGTATGTCGCACTTACATCCTTTACGGGGTCAATGAGGTATTGTGCCACCGGATCTGGAGACCAAAAGAGGAGGATCGGTATTAGTTCGGATACGCAGAGGGAAGGGGTGTGTGAACTGGTTAGATTCGCATTCCTCAAAACAAGCTGCAACCGCCAACGCACACGGTTTGGGAAGGGTCGGTCAGTCCAGGGATGGCTAGACGGGTAGGGTGAGGGTTGCCAAGCAAGTGCCCGACCCAGCTGAGAGGGCAACTGTAGTGGCGACCGCACCCTCACTTCCCCTTTTAGCGTGCAATATCCCCCAATATATCACCCCCCCTCCCACGGAAAGGGAGCCCATAGAACCGGACTGCCCCCGGGTGGGGCAGCTCGGCCATGCTACGGTCATCTTACCATACAGATAATGTTTATGCAGAGTCTCGGCAGCCCGGAGCAGTTCACCTTGGTACACGGGGAGAACGGTGCGGTCCACCGTAGCGGGACCCTGTGGCACTTCGAAGTTTCGGTAGGCAAAAGCCTCGAGATTACCGACGGCCATGCTGCCCACGGAGGAGACGGCGAGGGGCATGGTCGGGTGTTCGCTGAGGGTACTGGACTATGGTACAAGGGGCGGGGTGAGCACGGTGCGGGTGGCCAGGCAAGCAGTCGACCGGTCCGAATATGGCAAGGGTACGGGCCACGGCTCGTTGCCGCGTCTAGGCAATAAGCAACGGATAGAGTCTGTATGTATGCCTCGAGGTTAGGATGGGAGCTACATTCAAAGGAATTATAACGAGGCCAATAGCAGTGGCATATCACAAATAAGGAACAATGGGGATATCGGGGTTGGAGGCAGAGCGGGTAGAGGGGCAGACGGCGGCCAACTTATACTGGCCAAGTGGGGAAGTAAGGAGAGGGTAAGAAAACAGGGGCCGGAGTGGGATGGCAGCGAAAAACAGAGTTGTGGATGACCGATCGCGATGTTCATCTAGCCCGAGCCGTGGCGGCTATGACATATTACGAATGAGGAAGGGGGAAGGGGGGAGGTGACCAAATAAGAATGGAGATGAGGAATTTTGGTTTCCAAAGGTGGCTGGCCGTAGGAAAGCGGGGGGCGGGAGTGAGAGGGGGAGAGTAAAGGCCTGGCCTGGCCAAGCGTGGGCGGATATTACGGTGGTATGGGGGAATGAAAAATGGCCCTTCTAAATGTCTGAGCCCGGCCTTAACGTTGCCCCGGGAAGCAAAGAACCCTACGGAGGTGGCCAAGGGAATATGATGATAAAACTGACAGGCACCCTTGTCACCCCAACTGCTGTAAGTAATGGGCGGAAAAAAAAACCCTGAGGAAACCGCCAAACCCAGAGGTAGTGGTCCTAAAGCTCCATCGTGCCGAGGATGGCGCTGGATTTATTCTGAGGGCTGGGTGGTTAACAGGTTGGAGCTGTCCCAGGGCAAGTGTAATGGTGAGTAAAAAGCGTGCATCAAGAAGGCAGGGGGCAAGATTGACTCGACGGCGGAGGGCTCTGCGAGGAATCCAAGCCGCTGAAAATGACCACATTGGACACTTCCACATTTAGGGAGGGAAGATTTCTGCAGCCTGGAGACACCCCGGGGATAGGTGGTCGGCCCGCTGACGATACACTACGTCTAGGACCAAGTGGCCTCCGGTACGGGCTGGACAGTACTTCGAGGGAGGGGGGTTGCCACAAACACCTACACCAGTTGGGCCTCCCTAAAATTAGGGCTGCGGTGTGTGAGGTGCCAGCTCTCAATTCGCCCCACGCATCACCATCAGTAAGTGTGAGTACCAGTGATTAGTTTACACAATTCCCCCGCCGCCCCGATAGAATGCCCAGTCAGATCGGTCGACCCCTAGCTGTGGGGCGAGGTATTGTGAAGGCCCAGGAGGCTGGGGTCGACGGGCAAGGCGGTCGCGGGGGATATATCCAAGTACGTATCGGGGGGCTCAGGCTAGGAAAGTGCTAAAGATTGGAGTTACGGATTATAGAGTAATGTTTGGTACATGAAGAATGGCGCCGGAGCGGCAATCAATCAGTTAAAAGCTATGGAGTGTATACGGTGAACAATACTTCGAAGGAGATTAGATGATGTGACTTCGGCCTGAATCCAGTTTGGTTGCAACCCGCCCTCCAAGTTTACTGATGGTCCTCGAGATTGCTCAGAGGGCACATCCCCCCCCAAGTGGTAGTTAAGCTTCGTACATCGTTTCCCCCTAATCTGCTTGTGGCTCTTCGCGGTAGGCCAAACTCCACTTCACCTGGCCCCAACACATCCCGCTGGTGATTAAGCGTGCCATGCATGGAAAGACATACAACATGGCTGGGACATTGAGGCCGTCTAAAACGTCGCACGGTGGAAGCTCGGGTCAATACGAAGCCCCAGACAAATACGTGATACAACTTTCCCTTCTTGATTATCGTCCAGTGCTAGTGGAAATACCCCATTGAGGCTGAAAAGCGAGGCAAGGAACACCAGGCTACGCTTATGAAGACATGAAAAGCCATGTTATCCGTACAGCTTTTATCATGATATGACTTCTCATGATAGCCCTAGTGTAGCGGATGATGATACGGAACCCTATCCTTGGAGGAAATCCCACCCCCCTATCACCGCACGTAAGCCGGCTTAGCTCCACGCATGAGCGTCGCAGCTTTTTACACGACGTTAAATAACCTCGCTCCTCCCCCGTCACCGCGGCTACACGTCAGCATTAAAAGTGACCTATCCCCCCTGGGGGCCACTTCTCTTGCCGTTGACCTGGGCAACCCGTCATTATTACCGCCAGCACACCAAATGCATGTCGCGGCATTGCTACCTTATCGACCTTTCAGAATGGAACTCCGTCCGTTGGCGGTCTGTACACACCTCTCTAAGGTACAACGACACAGTGACCAGGCGCCCTGACCCACGCGCTGACGGCTGTAGTGGCATCTCGTCGACCTTCGGACGGTCCTAACGTGTCGGCTGCTACTGCCGGCTTTTTGCCTGGATTAAACGTTTTTTCGTATTCGGGTGCATTGACGAATACTCTGGCATGACTCTATATCCGTTGTTATGTGGTAAGCTGGCACGTAGCATAATATAGGCAGTAGGGTAGGGGGAACTGGAAGGCCCGCCACCTGGATGTAATGTATACCTGAGCCAAGCGTACCCTTTCCGTCTTCCTCCTGACCCTCAGACCGCTTGATACCCTGCAAATCTACGACGCCCAAGAACCGTTAATCTACGTCAAAAAAGTGTATGCTATCCACCTTGGTATATGAAGCCGGCTGGCATTTAATGTGTTGATAAAGAGCGGCAGGTGCGTCCAGGGCTTAAGTGCTCGGCTGCCCAGCTACAGTTTATCCGGATGGCTAGGAAGCTCAGGCCACCACAGCTTTTACCTACTGGGTGATCCCAATGACACCGCAGGCCACCCGATCACCCGAATTCCCGGTACTCAGAGACAACTGGTGGCCGCCGTGGCCCAGATCGTCTTCGTCGGCGTGAACCACGATGGCACGTCCGATGATTGAGTACGGGCCTGTCAGCGGAAGCTCGGCATCCTCAATGGTAAATTCAGCCACGCCCTCTAGGTTGGCCATCACGTTGCCCAAGTCGCCCAGGTGTCGCTCGTAGTCATCAGGCGCGCCGTGGTGGTGGCCGAAGGGATCGAAGTGCGACCCAGCCGAGGTGCAGCCATTCGTGAGGTCGCCGAATTCATGCACGTGGAAGCCGTGCAGGCCGGGGGTCAGGCCTGTTAGTCTGCCCGTGACGTTGAGATTGGAGGCTTCAGTCGGTTGGTCAAAGTATACGGTGCCGAGGACGTTCATTAGGCCTGTAAGGACAGCGACGGCTCTAGTCATGGTGAGGGTAGTACGTGTTTATGTGGCAGCTTCGAGATGCGGACCGGAAAGTGGCAGTGTGGAGGACGGTAGCTGCAAGAGGGGAAGAGATGCGCGTAGAATTATCAAGCAGTAACCATGGATGGCTAGGCACCGCGACCTCGCTCGTCGCTTTTAAGGGCCTGGGGTTCGTTAGCCTTCCGCAAACGACGACCTGGGCTCATGTCTAACCATTAGTACGGGGTCCCAGTAGAGGTTTCGATCAGAGTATGGCGGAGGGGTGGGAGGGAGGGAACACGAGCTAGTGCAGGCTGGAGAGCCAAGTAGAGCCGCTCCGGGCTTGAGGAGGTTGCCCTCCGTACCTGTAGCGTTGAGGGAGTTTGATCATATTATCCTTCTAATATGTTCCCCGTGGATGGTGAACTATGACCACCAGGCTGCCTGCTTGAGATTCGCTCCAAAAATAAACACGCTTCGTTTGAGGAGGTTGACCCCCCTCGCTGCGCATCGCAGTCACAGACGAGCAATTTGCCAAGAGTCGATGGGTTGGTAAGCTAATGATACTGTAAACCCTTAAATAGATCGGAGCAGGGCGGCCAAGAACGAGTGTGTGGGCCGGTGATCCTCCCCTCTTCGGGCGCCAGGCAACGGTTGTGGGTTGAAGGGGCAAATATAAAGCTGGGGCTGCGTGGATGACAAGGGCCCGAATCTGCAGGCCTTGGCTTCGGGGCCGCCGGTTGGCAGACGAGCTTCGTCCCTCTGGGAGTGGCTGGCCGGCTCAGTGGCCTCTGCCATTGGCCCACCTGCAGCGTAGCAGCCGGCCATAGAGGGCGGCGGCGTCTGTGGCCACACGGCTCTGCCTTTGGCCGTGACGTCCCCTGTGACCGGCCTCGCCGCTCTCTAGCGCGGGAAAAGGGCGGCGTGGACCCTCACAATGTGCGCCGTCTTTTTTCATGTGCCGACAAGCAACCGCCGCCAGCTGCGCCGAACAAACCTGCCTGCCGGGCTTTACTCCCCTGCCCCTCCTCCCCATTCGTCCTCTACAACCCCCCGGTTGGCCCTTGTCATTCCTAATTTGTTTATTCGCTCGACCCCCCGCATAGCTGCTGTCTTCCATTTGCCTACCAACGCAACTTGGCCTTACTCATAACTTTCGACCTGAAACGTTTCTCCACACTCTCCGCGTCCCATTCCGCTGTCCATCGCTCACGGCCGTCTCTACCCTCCGCCCCGACCAAAATACCGCCCATCCTTGCCACCCTACCCGGCTCCCCCTTCTGTCTCTCGCCCCTTCAACCTGTTCTTGTCGGCATTGACCCGTCTCCGCATGTTTACCCACCAAGCTCGACTGTAGCCCACCCTTGAATCACATTGACTTTTATCTCCCGGCCAGCGAACGCTACTTTTTCTCCAGAGGGACTGCCTTCGCTGCTAGAACCTATAGCCCGCTCTTCCATGACACAGGCCCAGACTCCGGGCCGCGCGGTGCCCTCTCCGTGTCTGACCCCACCGGGCAAAGGCGGGCTCCGCCGGCGCTGGTCCACATCGCCCGAAGCCGATAACGAGGTCCTGGACAGTTACCACCGGGCCAGCCGGGACTACCTCCTCATGCGCTACGCTCAGGCCTGGCAGGGGTGCACCCGGGGACTCGCCGCCCTCTATCTCCTCCCGGGCTCGCCCCTGCTCACCCCACAGGCCTCTCCGCCGGGCTTCGGCCGACCCTCCCGAACCACTACTTTTGCCAACGCGGCCTCTATCGAGAGCTGGGAAAAGGACCCAGTCAGCGGCGACACGGCCGGGCGCGACGAGCCAGCCATGGCAGCCCTGTCGTTGGACACGTCGACCACCTCCCGGTCAGCGGCGCGCCACCCCACGCCTCGGAGTCCCGGAGACCCAACCACCGCAGTGGCCTCCGCCCAGCAGTGGTGGGTGCTGTACCTCACTCTCGTGGGCACTCTCCTGCGCGGGGACGCCACAGGTGCCCTGACCTCTGCACCCGCCTACGTCGAAACCCTCGCGCCGAGCCCCTCCCCGCCCACCGGTTCTTCGCCGTCGCTACCTTCCTTCACTGCCGTCGCCACGGCCTCGTCACCGTCTGCTGGCGTTTATTCCCATGACATTTGGACCGATGAACGGCACCGTCACCACCTTCGCCAGTTCTTCGCCCAGACCCCTTCCCACCTGGACGAGGTCTGGGAAGCCCTGCTGACGGGATACGGCGGCGCCGCCTGTCAGGTCCCCGGCGAGGTCATGGTTGCCGCTCTCCTCCTGGCCCTCCAGTACGGCGCCCTCAAGATCGCGGTAAGCTGGTCAGAGGTTTGGTACGCCAGCCTGCCCGACCGGGTGCTGGATCTTCTGGAAAGTCCAGCAGACAACGTGGCCCTTGACCCGGCCTCGGACGTGGCAACATGGTATGCTGCCTATGAACAGGTCACCGAACTCTACGTGCTCCACGCCCTCCCTCGTTCCGAAGAATGGGCCGCCGCGGAGTCGTTTGTAGAATACAGCCAAATACTCCGACCCGCTACCAAGGTGGTAAGTCCATACTGTGGTCCAGACCAAGAGGTTCGGTTGGCTTTCTGACGCGGAAAGCTCGACTCTTGGCCCTGTGGTGACGCGTGTGCAACACAGCCTGCTCGTCATTACCTTCAACCTCCTCCCTCTGGATACATATTCCTAACGCTGACGTGCGCCACTTCTAAACTTACCACCTGCCATTACCCCTGTTTTCTACGTTGTACAGTACCTCACCAAGACCCTCAAGGTCATGCGCCAGCGGCAACGACAGGCTGCCAAGAAAGCCAAGCGGCGGGAAGAGCGCCGGAAGGCTGACCGGCTCAAGGCCCAACAGCAGCAGAAAAGTAAGGCGGCTGCGGAGAAGGATGGTTCTACCTCGCCGGCTGGTATTCAGCATTCGACCGGTCCGGAAGCCAACCAGGTCAGAGTCGTAACACCGGACCAACTTCGTGACCTCGATCGATCCGCGGAACGGGTGGTGCTCTCCCGACCCACCACATCGACACCAAGTCACCGGTCAAAATCAACCGCGTCCGCTGCAACTACGCCCTTGTTCTTTTCCCCTGCGGTCGTCGCACATTACTTCCGGGTCTTCCGCCGAATCCTTGAACAGCAGCTGGCCCGCCGCGGACACTTCCTTATCCCCATCTTGGTGGCCGTCCTCCTAGCCGTCTATTTGCGGCGAGTCCTGCGCGCTTCACGCTGGTCGATGGTGCTGCGTCCGCTCCTGGCTAAACTTTGGCAGACTATCGTCATGGGGACCACGGTGACTTTTTGACGCCCACGGTTACTGGCCACTAAAGGCGCAAAGGAGAGTTGTATAAGAGACCCTTACTCCCCCCTCGCCCACATCTTTACGGCTTTCTATGTGCCCCCCCCCTCTATTGTAACTCCCCAACTGCCCCGGTTTTTTTTTAAGTAGCGACTCAACCCCCGCCCCTTGATGCCAAATTTAGTATCTAAGGCGGTTTCCGTTTTGGTTGCGAATGGGGGGGACACAGTTTGACAACGAGCGGATTGTCGCCTAGTTCCCTCATATTTACCACCGGCGCTGCATAACGGGCGGTTTTTCCAAGACCAATTGCAACTCCGGAGATGACCCCGAGGTTACTGTGCCACTATCCGGTGCCCCACTATAGGAGGAGATGGATACATCCGGTTGAGTACGCTCTGATAAAGCGGAAGGTAGGGCGGGAGACTCTTCTCGACTTCTTGCTCTTAATTTATCTCGTTAGGATTTTAACCAGTATTTCACCACGGCCGCCACCCGTCTTTCATCCTATCTGTGCCACCCAAGCCTCATTGCCACCATATGGCTGTACAGCCGTTGGTACCTTCGGCCTCCCTCTCTCTTCTGTGCCTTCAACCGACGTGACCCCGTGTCTCTTGGACCGCTCGTATTCTAACGAGGAAAGCAGCGAGATCCTCAGGATCTCCATTGTCCGTTCTTCAATAACTTGTCAAAGTAGATGACCGTAGGCAAAAACTATATAAAGTGAAGCTATTACACCCAATTCATAACTCTCTCTTACACGCCATAATTCATCCTTACCGTACCCCAACAATTTCTTGAAATTATACTTAAATCCCTCTTCGACACTTTCTCTCTGGTACTGTGAGGTAGCTTATTGGCCCTCCCTTTTTTTTCTCTTCTAACTGTACCCCCATTAATTCCCTGTCGTTTCGTATCGATTCAACACCAAGATGCGCCTCTGCATCGTCCTAACCTTCTCTACTGTGCTGCAACTAAGCGCCTGGGCCGCCAAAGAACTCGGTATGCAACACACTCGTCCCCTGACCTGCGTTGATTCTTCTGTCCTGGCAGGTATCTTGGAGCATCTGACGACGCACGAGCGAGGCACGCTGAGGCTAACCTCACGTGGGTATCGCATGGCAGTCGACGCCTACGAGCGGCGACTGAATCGTAAGGTAAGGCTTAAATATCAGGTTAGAATATTTGGGTGCGGACAGGGCGATGGTATCGGCCAGTCAGGATTAACCAACCTCGTGGCACCCTTGTATCATCCCAGCCAGATCCTTAGCCGTACCTCCCGACGTTACTCTCCCGTAAGCCGAGGGTAACGGCTACACACTATCTTCCCCCCTCCTAACTCCGCCTTTATCGTTACCAAAAATGTCCTTACGTCGTCTTCCGCCAGCGCCTGGTTTACATCAGAAGCAATATGAAGGCGGGCGTCGAAAGTCTGGCCTCATCAGCCTCTGAAAAAACTTTCGATACGCTCGCCGAATTGATGCGGCCTTTTGTCCGCTCCTGGCTGCTTATCGAGGCGCGGCTCACGCATATGCGACCGGGCCGGCTGGGTGAGTTTTGCTCGCAGGTCACCAACATGATAGAGCTTTTCCGTTCCATCGTGGCCTCGCCCCGAGACCGACGGTGGCCCGGGTTGATCGCTTTGCGGAACGATATAATCCATCACCTGGGTCCAAAGGCTTCGGTGGTGGGCGACTACGTACGACCTCTTCCCCATGTAGGAGATGTCGAGGAGACGTCCAATTCGCTACCGACAGGTATTAACAGTTGGTTCACCGGCTTGCTCCGCCGTCAGGTCTCAATGTTAACGCCGGCCGATCTGTTACTTGCCCCGCCCTACGCAGTGCTCTATGATCTTATTGACCTGTTCAATACCGATGACAATTTGGGCCAGTTCCTTCGTCTGGTCAGCGCTAAACCCACTGCCCAACACCTCATGGAGCACCTCATCGGCCCGACCCTACCCACCCCCCTCTTTAACCTGAAACGGCCCCGTGTGCTGTACGGGCCCTCAACTGATCACCGCAAAGAACGGGGTGCCCAGTCGCCTTACTGGTCTAGCGACCTCGCCTTGACCCTCATTACCCTGAGGATGCTCGAACGGCCCGCAGAACCCATCGAACCGTCGTCGGAACTCGGCCGATTTTTGAACGACCAAGGATTAACGTCGACCCAAGGGCAGTGGCGAGTGTGGGCGCTAGGAACCGAGCTGGGGCTCCCCGGTATGGATGTGCTATTCGAAGGGGCTCGATTTGGCGTGGCCGACTACGCAGCAATTGCGGCGTGCAGTCGCTCCCAGCAATGGACGACGGCCGAAAACCGGGCCGGCGAACGTTTGCCACGTGAATATCAAGCGTTGACACAGTGTCCTGAGGATGCGTTCTATACCGCTTCGCCCGTCCGGTTGGGTGCTAAGCGGAGCCTAGTCGTTCAGGTCTTTACTGTGTCTGTTCCGACCGGAAATTCCCTTGAGAGTTCGGAGGGTGGGCAACTCGATCAGGATCAAACGTTAGAGCAGTATGATTGGGATGCAGACCATGCTATGGGCGAAACGAACATATTTGGTACCTGGGCCGATTTTCTCGGCATAGAGTTAGAGGAGTAGACTAGACGAAGCCCATGTCACTGTGGTTGAATACAACTTTATTTTTCCTAGCCTGATTGAGATTTACGGTCTATGGTTTAGTAGTGGCCATCGTTGACTTTCGTGGCCTTACAAGCTGCTCGCTGTCGCCCTGAAACGTTAAATAGGCGAACCTCCGAGCCATCACTACACTTCCGATCGCCTTCTAAATTGATCTATACCGCTATACTGCCTCCCCTTCCCCATATCTCATATACTTGTTGATGCCCCCTTAATGACACCAGTGCAGCAGTTGCTTGGACGACTCTGATTCCTGTCGCACCACCCCTATACCCCGTGCCGCGTCAAAACGGAGCGTTAGGGATTACGATTCTCAAGCTCGCCTCCTTTTCCCCCTCTCGCACTAATCGTATACTGACGTACGCCACTGCTGAATCTTACTAGCGGATAAACGGGTGCCCTGACGTGTGACGGTATCATTACCAGGCATGGCCCTATATATCCGTCTTTTGCATTTATCTCTTGCACATGGCGGGGGGGGTATAGGCAAGAACTCCGAAGCAACCCCTAGACATATATAGCCCCCCCCTCCCCAGGCGAACCAATTTAGAATGGCAGCACTTCAATCTGGTGCCTGGAAAACTCATACACCGAGTCGGGACCATTCACTCGGCCCTGCCCCCAGCGGACACGAATGTGACTTCAATTTTCATCTGACGGTCGCTCCGTTAAACGTGGATAGTTCTCGTTATTAGACCTCGCGCCCAGAATAAATATAACCTAAATCATTCAACCGTCTAAATTTCTCCTTTTGTCGCTATTTAACACCTCTCAAAATACTTCAATAAGTTTAAGGTATTCTCTCTACATGAGACCGCCTGTTGGTCACCCCCAGGACCCTTAAAAACAGTATAACCCAATTTGAAATTGTACCATTCTTTTTAGCACAGTATACGGTCTTTACCTCATTACCTTATCCAAGCCCAAAGACCAAGTCCAAGCTCGATGCGCGACGCCTTATTAAATTTATCAGGCCTGCATGGCCAAAGGCAGCCATACCAAACTCACCTGCCCAATTGGAAGCTTGCGGTCCCTTGCTGCATATTGGTTTACAGCCGGGTATATTGCTTTCACCCGAGTTACAGCCCACACAAAGATCGGATCCAGCTTAGACCACTATGTTGGACAAGGTTGGAGAGTTTGATAGGTACTTGTTCTGGGCCATACTGGCAGATAACCTCCAACTACCAGGCGAATAACCGGCCCAAACCTGTCACACTTTCCCTTCTATCATGACCACCATCCTACGCAGGGATCTGTAATTTCCCGGCGACCTCAATTGTTGGCCACTAGAATCTTACGGGCTACGGGTGCCACCGTCAGGTACGTTAGGTAGTCAGCTTCCCATAGAACCCTCCTTCTCCTCCCGGGGCAGTGACAACCTACTGGTCGCCATTGTCGCCGACAACGCAATCTAGGTCTACTATTACAAGCCACTTGATTTGAGTAGTTAAAAATGGGGCCTTGAGGGCAGTGTAGTGGCATGTCAGATGTACCAAATCCACCTGAAAAAAGATGCCAGCAAGGTCCTAGTCCAATCGATACAAGGCTTGCTCCAATCCATAACTAGAACCAGCTCGTCGATCGATTCAGACTGGCGGTCATCACCTTGGACAAGTGCTAGCCTGGTTGGTTGCTTTTTAATCACCTCTACTCCCTCCTGTATAATCTGCCAACCCTACTATATCTACTCACCCCTTGCGGAAGCTACCCACTGCAGCCGATCCCAATCCCCAGCGACCACCTCAATGTCATCGATTCAAGGTTCACGTCACACACTCCCACGCACCCTGTCCAAGCTTGGCTCATGGGATTCTCGGTCAGAAACCCTGCACCTCCGACCCCCCCCCACCCACCCTCCCTACCTTCCGCAGCTTCCTTCACTTTAAAGCCCATTGTCGGGTGCTGGTTAGCAGTTTCAGTGGATGTCGAATTGGTTCATGGCGCACTCGTCTTGGTATATACCTCCCCTACACCCCCTCTCCATCTAGCGTACTATCTTGCTCCGACCCCTTCCTCATTACCCCTCCCTTGAGGCCAACCACGGTGCCATTTCCAACGGCGAACCACCTGTGCCACCACCGTCGAATTTCTTTACTAAAGGTCGTTGGTACCATGCCGCCACTGTTCCGCACCTTCCTCTCCAGTCAAGGCTTGCGCCTGACCACGCGGGCGGTCCGGAGAGGCGATAGTCTACCACGTCAATCCGTACGTACCTTGCATTCCGACGGGGGGTCGGTCACCTCTACCGAGCCAGCCGAGCGGGTCCGCCGTGCTCTGCTTTACGGTAAGTCCCGGCAGCAGCTTCATCCCCGCAAACTATCGTATGCAGCGTGTACTTAAGGGCCTGATATAGTAGACTAGCCCACCAGGATGTCGCGTTGCCTGTGCTAAACTCTATCCGCAAGGTTTCTCACCACGACCCTTCGGTGCTCTCACGGCGGCTGTAACTAATACCTCCGTCATATTCAACACGATTATACCTGACCATCTGTTGTGGCTGATAGTCCCCGGCAGCGAGGAGAAAATGATTGCCAAGTCCCTGTCGGTCACGGCGGATTGCGTTGTCTATGACCTTGAAGATAGTGTGGCGGCCAACCGGAAGGGCACAGCCCGTAGCATGGTCTTCGATGCGCTCAAGCTCGGCCGTCCCGAGAGTCCTGAGCTGGCGGTTCGGATCAACGCGGTCGGGTCGGGTCTCGAATTTGACGACCTCCACGTGATCCTCCAATCCAAGAAGCTGCGGACCGTGCTGGTGCCCAAAGTTCAATCCGCTCGAGACGTGGC
>JANBPT010000927.1:0-19029 GCA_027575765.1 Tieghemiomyces parasiticus
TAATCGAAGTCTCTGTAATGATTTTACCGGCGTTGGCTGCTATCCAGCGTCAGAGCACAGTGCGACGGCACTACATACCCGGTATTCCTTGTTGTACCGGGTGTCGCACAGCGGCTGTGAGAGGTCCGCCACAGGAGTAGAGGACAGCCGAAACGGGTGTATTCGGGGACCCACGGGGCCTGACCTGGGGCCTTCCGCCCCAGCTGGCTTTTTTTCGCCAAGGGCTCGGCATTTTTGCCTGTTCACTTGGTTGAAGTGATGGCCAACCTGCTCACCCCATTAGTCCACGGCACCATACCTCTGGACATGAGGTGTGCCGTCCGGTAGATAGGGCCGTGGACACTACATGGCCGCCTACCTGTAGGGGCCTCGACACGCGCCCTGGGAGCTACCAGCCCGCACCTCTTTCGTTGGTCTCTCCGCCCTGACCACCTTGCCCCTGTGACGGGCACAATAGCGACGGGTTGTCTTCCGGCTGTGTGTTTATCCAGCTGAAGCGGCTTCAAGCTGGTGGATGGCAGGAACGTAGGGTCGATATTACCTGGGTGGCAAGGCGCTGTTGAGACCCCGCACCTTGACCATCATTCGACCCTCGGACAAGTGCCATTTGCCACATTGGTGGCTGGGATGTGCGATTGACATGCCCTAGACTATGCCAGAGTAGGGACGCTTCATGCGGCGCTAGATCTCCTATCAGTGCAGGGCTTGCAATTGCTGGGCCCGTGCTTCTCTAGTTTGACCGTGCAATCCAATCCGCACTACACCGCCCAACTTGGTGAGGTTCATCCTACTCCCTCAAGCTTGCGAGTGCACATAGCATGAGATAACCTGCGAGCCACCGGGAGAAGGGAGGGAGATTGGTGAACATCTGACCGTACGGCTTGGCCTCTGTCCGCTATCGTCAGACAGCTCCCGAGACGCACAGCTACCTTCAACGATGGCACCGACTACTTTCCCGGCCCCTATGGCCGTGCGGGCCTTGCCGGTTTGCACATTAGCTTCCTGCATGGTTCGTCCTCTATTTAGCCACCCACCGGCTCTCCGCCTGCCGCCACTCCCCCGTCATAAAACCCCTGCCTATTGGGACGGCGTCCATGACAACCGTAAGCTTACAGCGGCGAATATGCGAGAATTGCCGACCTGTGAAGCCAGGGGGCGAGCAAAGGGTTTATCAAAGTGAAAGAGGTACTTCCAGGGAAGCAAACCTGATGCCTAGAGGCTGAACCGAACTCGGACTGGAGGGGCTTACAGAACCAAACCGGCTAAAGTGCCCACCCATGTACAGTGGCCCGCGTGGGTTACAAATGCTACTGGAAAAAGCAGCGTTCTCCCCCCCCCCTCGACAGACGAAGTGCGAGGGGCGAGTATAAACCGTATGAATGGCGGGGCATTTTGTGTCGAAGTCGGTCGGACACCCGGAGTACCCGAGCCACACAGGGCTGGAAGGGCAAGGGAGGCGATAAAGGATATCACCTTGGTAAATAGACCGAAGGAACGATACCGTTTTCGCAGACCACATGATGGAGAACGAAGGGTAAGGGCATGAGAGTTCCGAGTGGAAGGGAGTGAAGGCTAATGATAGAACTGGTGTGGCACAAAGACCTTGAAGTCGGTCCCGGTGCTCGGCGTTGCATGAGAGTACCGACCCTTGGTCTCGTAGATGTCGACGAGGCACTGGCAGGCTAGAGGTAGCCCCTGTTCACCAATCATGCAACGACGCCATGGCCATCGCCCGACAGAGCTCACTTGTAGAACCTTCCACTGGACGTAACCTGGGAGCACAGCAGGCGCCGCAATCCTTCCGATCGCATCCGCCCCGTTTATAGACCATTACCAGGGTCCCCCAGCCGAGGTCGACCAGGAAGTGCACCAGAGAAGAAGCGGTGACAGGGCGGGAGGTCAGGCCACCGCCTTCCGTTGGAAAAGAAGCTGACCGTAGGCTATCTCCACTGGGGAGTACTGTGGGGGTAAAGACAGCCCCCATACTATAGCATGAGATACCCCATCGCCCTCATCCTGGTTTTCGATCCCAGCCCGGAACCGATGGTTACGCCTGGTCTTCCGTCCGGGACCACGCAAAGAAGGCGGTCTGGAGTCAGCCGCCGGTTCCGTCTCGTTTGGACTCTTCCGACCTCCGCCACTAAACAGCTACGGTCCATGTAGGCCACGTTCTCGCAGAGCGCCATGGTGGTTTGCTAACATAATGGCCCTCGCCCTGTACCGCTCGGAATGCTCTTGACAGCCAGCTGCCTAACCAGGACCTGGAGTCCCCTGGCCAGTGCTGGTAAAAGCACCCATTACTTGACATGGGGGGGGTGCTTGTTTCTCAGGTTTTGCAGACCGCGGCTTTTTTATACTACAACACAGACTGCCAGCCTAACCTTGGATGTGGCACAGCCCCAGTGGGTCTGGGTTGGGACAGGGCCACCTTTAGGTTACCACCTCTTACATGAAGAGCCAGCGGGGGGATCATAAAGGTACACCCATGTCTCGTCGCCTGTGACGATGGAGCCCAGCAGGTAGTCGCTGGCCCCACCGAACTCCTCCGGGAACTTGATGGCCAAACGGACCCGCTGGTGGCGCTGGTCGTCGGTGAGGGCGTGGGGGGAGATTTAGCGGCTGAACTAGCTGTGCAACCCTAGGCCCCTTGCGCAGGACATGGCACATGGTACTAGGGAAAGAGTGGCAGGCCGAGGCCAGCTGCTCAGCAGTCAGTCGAGGGTCTTCCTCCAGCTGTCCCAGGAGCGTATCCCCATAGAGCTTACCAATGTTATCGGCTGGACGGCCGGAGCAAGGGTCGTCTGCAAAGGAGTGGTGGCCCGTGCGAAAGCGAGCCAGCCACCTGTCGACGGTGGAGCAGTTAGGGGCAACCGGGCCCAGCTAGGGAGTCATAACATTCAGAACAGCATCTGCCCTGCGGTCCTCCAGATAGTAATCATAGATATAGACCCGCACATGACACTGGTTGATTTCAGGGGGAGGGGGAGGGAGGCTTAAAAAAGTAGTTATGATGGATGGTTAAAAAAGGAAGGCGTGAAGCCAAAGATGGTTTGATGTTGAAATGATTTATATTAATCGACTCAGTAGCATTATATCATCGAAGGCTATTGATCTGAGGACTTTAAATTACTGTGCCTCAGATAAAACCTCGGAGAATTAGTCTCACCTATACTGGCAAACTGAACGTAGAACAAACCGTTGCTCCACCTTGGCCTCTTTCCCCGGTCATCCCTTTTCATAGGTCATGCATTGGAATGCAGTCACCTTAAAGAAGTTGGGACCCGCACGGCCGACAGGCGCCAAGATGTTGCACAACCTTTTGTGGCTGACGCTCCGCTCCCCTCTCGAAAACCCAGAAACCCAAAGCGGTGGCGATACCGGTGCGATGCGGCCGTTGGTGAGGAGCGAGGACTTGACAGTTTTTCTCCCTTCACTGCCACTGCCAGCATACATACGCTTTGCTTATGTGCATTCAAATGGACGGAGGCGGTGCCCGTTTCATTTCAAATGGCCTGGCTAGTGGAGGCCACTGGCTGCATGGCTCTGTCTGTCTCCTTGGCACCTCGCCGGCCAATTCCGCGCATATTCCCCGTCACAATCCCCTTTAGAGCGCCCTGGCGCCAGTCCTTTTTTTTTCCGACTCGACCTTTTCGGTCTCCTACTTGGCTTCGCCACGTTAAGGTCAAACCCTTGCTTGTCAACAGGACGGAGTTCCCGCATCCTCCTCAACCTTGGTTGTCTCGCCTACCTTCAATTACTCCCGGACATTGCCCAGCTACTACTTTTCGTTTGTTGCCGACCTACTGCCCCCTTCCTCCTTCTCCTCTAGTATACACCCCAGGGGAGTTCGACAACGTCGGACTCCAGCCCCCTCCTCCCTCCGAGGAACAGTATTTACTGTTAGGCAAAAAGGATGAACCTTCTGACCGGACCGTCGCAGCGCAAGGCTTCGACCACCGCCATTTTTAACTTTGGCCTGGATGACCACGAGGCATCGCCCCACATAGATTCCCCCGGTTCCTCGGGTGCGTTGGACCTCACTTTTCCTCCCTACACCTCGCCAACTAGTCCTATTACGACCCTGCCCTTCCCCACCTCATACTCGATCAACCCGACGGCTTCTCCGCGGTCACCCCGTTCTCGCTTCCCCGCTTCCCTGTCACCGCCACCGGCAGGTCCCACTGGCAGTTCTCGTCGGCCGTCCGCCAAGGCCCTCCGTCTGCTGGGTATCGCTGCCTCCGACATTGCCCCATCGACCCCGAGTCCTCGTCGGAAACCACCGAACCCACTGGACTCCTCTGACGACGAGTCAGACTGGGGCTACGACCACCACGCCTCGCTGTCCTTGGTGGAAGGCCTTGCCCTGGTAGACCCTCCCGCCTCCTCCTCCTCCTCCTCCACGTTCCCCTCGTCAACCCAACGGGCCCAGCCCACCCCGCGCCACCGTGCGACCTTTGCCTCCGACGAGACCTTGCTCGCCGATTCGTCAGGAGCCTCAGCTATCCACCGCCACAAGTACAAAACCTCCTTTGACGGGGCGGCCACTTATCACCGCGACCTGGACCAACACGACCTGATCCACGCGACAGGCTCCGACTCGACCGTCTTCCCCCTGATGGATCACACCATGGTACCCATGGGGTCGGAAAGCACCATCGTGGACCCCAACTATCCGGACGGGTTCGCTAATGACAACGGCTGCGAAGCCATTCCCCACCGGTCGCGGTTCTGGGAGACCCCCATCGCAGGCGATATCCAGTGGCAACGGCGACACGGATTTCAACCGCCCTACCACCCTTACTTTTTCATCCAGTGGACCTTCTGTGTGCTCATATTTTTTGGCGAGTTCCTCTACTCGGCCCGCTTCATTGACCGCACCACGCGGGCGTTCGTGGCGGTTTACGTGGTGGGTATCGGTATCAGCCTCACGACCGGGGTCCTCAACCTGTTGGCATCCTACATCAACCCGACGGATCCGGTGGTCACCCGAACCAGCGTGCCGCGTAACCTCGTCTATCGGATGGTCCCGGGCATCCTCGTCAACAACCTCAGCACGGGCGTATGCGACGTGTGCCAGGTGCAGGTGGCCTTCACCACCCGCCACTGTAAACGTTGCAACCGCTGCGTGTCCGGCTTCGACCACCACTGCAAGTGGCTCAACACATGTATCGGGACCCGCAACTACCGGGTTTTCATTGTGCTCCTGCTCGTCGGCGGCACGACGGGCCTCTTGTATCTGGCCAATTCGGCCTACATCATCTACCTGTTCTTTGCGCACAAGGCCACCTACCTCGAGCGCGTGGCCGACATTTTTGATCTCGACGAGCCCCATCCGGCCGCCACCTCGGGGCCCGTCATTGCCGCGGACGTTGTGGTCGCGGTCCTGGCGTTCGCCAACTGGGTCGCCGTGTCCGCGGTAGCCCAGATCTTGATGTTCCATATCAAGCTGAGTCGACAGGGAAAGACCACCGTGGAGTACCTGAACGAGATGGACGACCAGCGGTACACTGAGTTTCTCGATAGTCAGGCCGCTCGCGCGGCCTCCCAGGTAGCGGCGGTGCGCAATGGTGGTGGCGGCGGCGGCGGAGTTGCAACGGTGGGCCCGTCGGTGGCTGAGCAGGGTCGAGTCAGGTATTATGCTTACCGCGTTCGGTACGCCCTGGTGCGAGGCCGGCGGCGGATCGGGGGGTGGTTTGGCCGGCGTCCGGCTAGACCGGCGGGTTACTCCGCTTCACTGGTCGGCCGCAGCGACGGCGCCACCGCGTCACTAAAACTAGCGGGCCCTGGCGACGACTGGCTACCCATGACCGGGATCCATACGGCGTAGCTATCGACCATCGGGGGTGTCTACCTGACTAGTACGTACTTGTGGAACGCTCTTACTCTTTAATCAACGACCTGTACTTTTTATATAGCCCGTTTCCTCTCTCTCTCTCTCCCTTGTCGGAGTTGGTTTCCTCTACCTCCTCTTCTCTCCGGTGTCTTCGTTAATATATTGTACCATCGACCCTTAGTTGTCCCTAGGTCTTTGTGTAGTAGCGATGCGTTGCCCACTGATTGGTCCACCAACCTTGCCGATCCCCTAATTGCTTAAGTTGCCTATCCCTCCCGCTCCCCCCCCCCTCCATTCGAATGCCTCGGTCACCCATGCTACTCGACCGGACACGATGCGTGGCTACCATTGGGCGCCTAAAGCATTGGCGGCAAGCAGAGCATGTAGGAGGTAGGAAACCCGTTAGCGACTCAGGTCAGTGGTAGCGTCTTCGTGAAGTGTTAAGCACTAGGGAATAACATACCTCGCCCACCCGCTGACACGACTCTCATGTTATCCTGATTAATCCTCCCACCTGTCAGAGGCGTCTTGTCAAGTACCGCTCCCACCGGACGTACAACACCTCTACGGTACGGCCTTGAAGTATCTAGAAAGGCTGACGACCGAGCCCCCAATACACCGTATGCGCCTCGCCGACTCAACCCCGACGCCAACCACTTCCCGGCCATCGCCCACGGAGGAGAGTGTAACGCAGCGGAGCCAGTACGCTGTGGAGTCCCTCATTGACTACGCCCGCGCCCAGATCTACAGCGTCAAGTACGATCAAGTCGACCGGACCTGGCTGATCCTATTCAGCGACGCCTCCATCATGAAGGCCTTGATGATTGCTTTAGTCTCCCCGCTGGCCCTCGTCGACGTGCTTCATGCCGAACTCGACACTGCCGCCGAGCGATTACCCGGTACCTCCACGAACTGGGATCTGACTCGGGTAGCCGCGACCATCGGCGTGCTCGACACGGCCCTCATCATGACCAGCGGACCCGGAGGGCGGGCCGCGGTCATTCACTCGCTTATCGACGAGCTAACTGCCACCTACAATCAATGGGACACTTCATGTGAGCTGTTTGCACAGTATCGGCACCTAGAACCCAGGCTCCCCGCCACCGTGGTTGGCCTTGTGTCCGCTGACCGTACCGTACCCATCTGGGCCTGCCCCACCGTCCTGGATTTTTCGGACTATATCCGGGCTTGCAAAACACCCGGTCCGCAACCCCGTGTCATCACCGGGGCCATTGACCACTGGCCCGCCCTCACGACCCGTCCCTGGTCGGACCTAAATTACCTGTATCGCGCCGTCGGACCCGCCCGTCTTGTCCCTGTGGAGGTTGGTCGGGATTACACCCGGTGGGACTGGACCCAGCGGCTCGTCACCTTTGCCGAGTTACTTGAGAAGTATGTCCTCCCGCCCAGGTCTGGACCCCCGATCCTAACGACAACCGGATCGTCAGAGGCCGAGGTCGGCTACCTTGCCCAGCACAACCTGCTGGCCCAGGTTCCGGTCCTCCGCAACGATCTTAGTGTGCCCGATTATTGCTACAGTGCCAGCTATATTGACTCTCCGGGTGGTAGCGAAGACCCTAGCGGGCCATCCGACCCGCTGGTCAACGCCTGGTTCGGGCCCGCCGGCACGGTCTCTCCACTCCACCACGATCCCTACCATAATCTCCTCGCCCAGGTGGTCGGCTACAAATACATCCGATTGTACAGCCCCGACGAAACTTCCAATCTGTACCCGTTCCCGAGCGGTGAGAGTCTCATGACGAATACCAGTGAGGTAAGTCCAATCGGACCTATGTTTTGGTTCCTGGGCTCCTCATTTTTTTATACATGAAGAAGAAGGAGAACAACGGGCCCACTGGCACGATTAGCCGGAACCCTCGGTTCCTCGGCTAATAAGGATAATTTCCGGATAGGGCTAGTAAACCACAGGTCCTGATGTCATAGCACTAACCATCTACACTCCCTTGACTATTTTTGGGGAGATTGGCTGTAATCCCGCGTTTCCTACTCGCTGGTCCTCGATCCAGGTCGATGTGGAGCAGCCCGACCTGAACAGGTACCCGCGTTTCCGCAAGGCCCGCTACGTGGAGTGTATCCTCGGCCCCGGTCAGCTGCTGTATATTCCGCCCTACTGGTGGCACTATGTGCGGTCACTGACCACCAGCTTTAGCATCAGCTTCTGGTTCTAACCCCACCGTCGGGCGCTCATCGACAGGGGTTGGATATGTGTAGGAAGAGAAACTTCACAAAGTGCATCGACATGATCCACCAGACCCAAGTCCTGTCTTGGCGCGGTCACTATCCCCCATATAGATAATAGGAGAGATGAGGAGCGGCCGAATGATTGGCCGGTGCCTAGCACCGACCCATTTGCGGCCTGGGATTTCCTCGAATAAATATTGCGCCGAGTTCTCGCCGTTGCAAATACGTACCGGTTAACGACAACGCCAACCTGCAGCCAAATTATATGTCCGACGGGAGTTGGTCGCACTTCCCCTCTCCCGTCTTGGCCGCATCTCCGGTGCGTTTTGACTGGGGGAGGGGTGGCTGGCTGGTTGGCTGGTCGGATTGTTCTGTGATCTGGCCAAGTCACCGATCGACAGCCCAACAGCCACAATCCAATTACTTCCTCCGCGGGTGTCCATGCCAACCCACTGGCCAACGCCCGCCCTGGTCATCCCTAAGGCGTTAAGGCCAACGGACAGCGAGGAAAAAGATGGGCCTGTCGATCACCTCCAACGCTGCGCCCGTTAGCGTTGAGCGTCGTTGGCTAGGGTTTTCTCTTACTTGGTAAGCTGCATTATCCTATAACGCGACCCCTCAGTTGGCAGCGCCGGCTGTGCGACCGCTGCCCTTTCCTCGGCGTTGATAAGCGCGACGCCCTCTTTATCGCTAGCCATCTGTTTTGGGGCTCGGCCGGTTGGTGAAACGGCATGTTCAGCATTTGGCGATGTATATCGGTATGGTGGCTGGTATGGCCGGTCGGGCATTAAGACGTCAATCCACCGTCGGCTACAGGTACCGCTGGATCCTGGAACTGAACACGCCTAAGCGAACCCCTGCTTGTGTGGCGATGCCTGGGCGACATTGGCGTGTGCCCACAATAGGATAATGGGGGTTGCACTCATCCAACACGACGTAATACTCAGTGAGCGTCTGTGTGGCTCTGGCCACCATTCACTCTGGCCTCGATAATCAGGATGATCTATGCGAGTCGTCGCGTAAGTCAATGCGATTGTTTAAGGCCAGCCAGCGCCCCGCGCCTGCCTGGTTGAGGAAGCGGGATTCCCTGCGTGGCAGAAGGTGCTCACCTCATCTCACACGGCTTGGCCCCCTGTCTCCACAGGGTAGTGGGCCACCCACTGGGCATACAAGGTAGACGACACTGGCCTTGACACGGCTGTGAAAACTGAGTGGAATCTACTGGTTGGCAAGGAGTGTCCGACGCATGTAGCGGTGCCGGTCCTGGCCCCCGCTCTAGTGAGAGCTCCCAAACATTGTATGCACGGATTACTTAATCAAAATGCCTGGTCGCTCCACCTCCTCTCTCTCGTTGCTCCTACGGGGCTTCGTAAGTCACTTCCCACGCATACACAGCACCGCATGGTTCTTCATTATTTAGATTTTGCGCTGGGCTCGATGACGGCCGCCGTCCCTTTCCTTTAGGCTTATAAGCGAGCCTGGTCACTCTTCACCACCCTCCACGACGGGCTAATCCATTTTGGGGACTGCCGCCATTGTAGATCGGCCGGAAAGGGAGTGGGAGGAAGGGAGGCGGTAGATCTGCTCCGCGGCCTATTTCCAACGGCTGAAAAAAATGCCTCACCTCCCGAATGGGTCTGAAGCCAATGTGAATCTCTGGCATCGCTGGACGAGACGGGGGAATCGCATGGTTTACGAGGTCGGAAATGCGGGGAGGGGTTGGATGCACCGCCTTTACACGGTGGGCGACAGGGCACGGCATAGGCGGTGGAACGGCCGTGTGGGGAGGGGCAAAAGGATGAGCCGCACGGACTGACTGACTGGCCGACACGTCTCGGCTGTGCCCTGGGGGTCCTCTAATAGGTCCCAGGCTGTACGTCGTCAAGTAGCTGGGGGCGGGGGAGCAGGGTGCAAATGGCTCCCGCGCGAGCACCGAGACTTTTTCTGTATATAATCTGGCCTGCGTCCCCGCCCCCCAGCCCTGGGGTCGCCGTATCCAACTCCTTCACCCTCGCCACTAACTTATCCCTACAGCTGGACCTGTCATCTAGTTCACCTCTTTCCATCCCGACCTTCAATATTAATATCCCTTACCCATCCTTATTATTTGCGGCTAAAAATAGTCACTTCCCTCCATCCCCACCTCGTCACCTTTCCTGCCATCACCATGAAGTTCCTTGCCACCTCTGCCCTTCTGGCCCTGGCATCCGCCACCGTCAACGCCGACACCAAGGCCAAGGCCACGTTCACTGGTGCCCAATCCGGTATCGCCGGCTGCGTGGAGTTTTCCCCTATTATCAAGTGCGGGTCGAGCGGTAGCGCCATTACGGTGAACCTCCAGGGTTTCCAGCCCTCCGACCAGGGTCCGTTCAAATACCACATCCACGCCCTCCCCGTTCCGGCCGACGGTAACTGCACTGCCACCAGTGGCCACTACAACCCTACCAACATCGTTGCCAACACCACCTGTGTCCCGAGCAACTCCCTCGCTACCTGCGAGATTGGCGACTTGAGCGGCAAGCACGGTTCCCTCAACCCGGCGTCCAGCGCCGTCCCGATTGTGGGCAACTACGTGGACTCCGACGTGTCCGTTAGCTCCGTCACGGGCCTCTCCGTTGTAATTCACGCCGCCAACGGGACCCGCGTCGCCTGTGCGAACATCGTCGCTGCTTAAAACATATTTACGTATTTTTACCTATGGAGACCTTGTCTGGCTGTTAGTTTTATCATATTCCTTTACTGGCTGGCCGCCTTTTACCTTTCACAACCATCTATGTACACGTTACGCCTACCCCCGCCCCTTTGCTCCACGCCTTATCAAGGCCTCCTCCTAAACCCCCCCCCTTTTGGACTATCTGACTTTATTTTCATGACCTACATCTTTTCCCCCATACGACCTCGTACTAGCCATTGGCTAATTCCACGCCTTTGGTATAATCACCACTCGAGAACAGCAATAAATTTGACCTTGGACTTTCCCTCCTCTTCCTCACCGCCAATTCAACACACTGATAATGTACTGAGCAGGATTGCCTCCAGCTAACTAAGTCATTTAAGTTTAATCTCGTGTTCATCGTTAACTCTAGCCCTACATTAAGCGGTCAATCATGATTGTCAATGTACAAAATCGATAGTGATTAATTTATATATATTGCCAAGAAGGAGTAGACTCGACAGGAATACGACTCAATAAAAGGGTAGGTGAGACGAAAGTGGTAAATAGTAGCATTTCTGTTTTCTTGGTAAGGAATGAGGATGGTTAGGAGGTCGCTGAAAATGTAACTTTCCGGAGCGTGAACGTGTTGGTGATTGCTTGACGACCTCATTGACATCGAGAAATGGTGGTTGGTTTACGAGCGAGACTCTCGGCTCTCTCGACCCCCCGGCCTCCTTGACCCCTGCAGCAATCCAGGCGAGCTAGCCCAGACTCATTCCGCTGACTTAAGTAGGCACCAACCCACTTTGAGTCATCTTTAACGCCACTCTCAATTCCTTATCCAACCTCCCACTCGCTACCCCACACCTCCATTCATCTCATCTAACCGCCATGGCCGACGCCCTCGAGCGCCGATTCCTCGGGTCCGGTGCCGATGGCGATGAAAATGCGCAGGAGGAGCAGCGCCGTCTCGGCGACCAGGACTCCCTCCCCCGCGGGGGAGATGTCGATGACCCACCGCATCAACCCGCCGATGACAACGATGGCCAACCACCACCCGAACTGCTGGCCGGAGCCCAGGGTAAACCAGTGGCGGACGCCCCCCGTACGGGACCCAAGGGCGTTAAAGCCGATTACGAGCAATATCTGGCCTTCCAACGGCAGCAGCTCCAGGATCAACAGCGTGAACGTTACGCGCGTAACACCCTGGGCCAAGGGTACCGGTCGACCGGTACGCCCGAAACACGGACGTTGTTTACCACAACTGAGCCGCGGTCGAGTCGATTTTCCTCGGGCCCTACCCAGGGCAACTGTAAGTATGCTGCTGCCGACGACAAGCTGAAGAATGACCAAGCTGTGAGTGACCATGACGACGACGATGAGGACCTTGATGCGCTACTCAATGACCCAGCGGTCCTTCGGGAGTATCAGCGGTCCCGTCTGGCTGAATGGGAGTCCCAAAATCTCCTTCTACGCAATCAAAAGACCTTCGGACGGGTCGAGGATGTGACGGCAGACGATTATGCCACCACGTTAGACGACGAGGCCTCACACATCACTGTCCTTGTGCATGTTTACGAGGATCACGTCCCGGCCTGTCGCCATCTCAACCGGGTCCTCGATGGACTGGCCGCTGGTCCGCTGATTCATGTGCGGGTGCTAAGGATTCGTGCCAGCGATACCGCAAGCGAGAGCTTTACCCCCGAAGTTCTGCCCATTTTAATGGTATACAAGGACGGATGCCTTCTGGAATCCTTCGTGCGGGTCACCGATCAACTACCTGAAGGCCAGTTTGAAGGGGAAGATGTGATGGATCTACTATCATTAGACCAATAACCAATGTCCCAGCTGATGACCATGGGCCTTACAAGCGGTGATAAAACGCTTGCGTCGAAGGGGAGGGGGTTATGGCCAGCGCAACTCCGCGGTGGGCTATTGAGAAAATAAAAGAGGAAAGATAGGTTAGAGTGCGCGGTAAACAAAAAAGTTGCCGGATTCTAGACCGTGCTATCAACTGGTGCTTTCAGTAGACCAGCTCGAGCCTGTTGGGAACTAGGTACCCGTGACATGCAACCATAAAATAACATCGGCGTCCTGTCAACTGACCGTAAGCTATATGAAATGTGTGTCTCCAGGAGAGTGAGTAAGTAGGCAGCGTACTGGTGATTGGATGGTATTGCAAAGCGAGACGTGCTTTGGGGCGCTAGAGGGTGGGTAGTCGATGGGCACGGGGTGGCAGGCGCAAGTGGTGGTGGTTGAGAATCTGATAGCCTCTCGTCTCCGTCTCTATAAACTACATATACAATTAGAGGAGGCACAGAATCGTTTACAAACTAAAAAGCTGGATGTCTCAGGTCGCTGTGCTTCAGAAAAAACCTAGAAGAATTAATGATATTAAGTCGAGTAATATAAATCATTTCAACATCAAACCATCTTCGGCTTCACGCCTTCCTTTATTTACCGTCCATCATAACTACTTTTTAAAGCCTCCCTCCCCTTTCCACTGAAATCAACCAGTGTCATGTGCGGATCTATATCTATAATTACTATCTGGAGGACCGCAGGGCAGATGCTGTTCTGAATGTTATGACTCCCTAGCTGGGCTCGGTTGCCCCTAACTGCTCCACCGTCGACAGGTGGCTGGCTCGCTTTCGCACGGGCCACCACTCCTTCGCAAACGACCCTTGCTCCGGCCGTCCAGCCGATAAGATTGATGAGCTCTATGGGGATACGCTCCTGGGACAGCTGGAGGAAGACCCTCGACTGACTGCTGAGCAGCTGGCCTCGGCCTGCCACTCTTTCCCTAGTACCATGTGCCATGTCCTGCGCAAGGGGCCTAGGGTTGTACAGCTAGTTCAGCCGCTAAATCTCCCCCCCCACGCCCTCACCGACGACCAGCGCCACCAGCGGGTCCGTTTGGCCATCGAGTTCCCGGAGGAGTTCGGTGGGGCCAGCGACTACCTGCTGGGCTCCATCGTCACAGGCGACGAAACATGGGTGTACCTTTATCATCCCCCCGCTGGCTCTTCATGTAAGAGGTGGTAACCTAAAGGTGGCCCTGTCCCAACCCAGACCCACTGGGGCTGTGTCATATCCAAGGTTAGGCTGGCAGTCTGTGTTGTAGTATAAAAAAGCCACGGCCTGCAATACCTGAGAAACAAGCACCCCCCCCCATGTCAAGTAATGGGTGCTTTTACCAGCACTGGCCAGGGGACTCCAGGTCCTGGTTAGGCAGCTGGCTGTCAAGAGCATTCCGAGCGGTACAGGGCGAGGGCCATTATGTTAGCAAACCGCCATGGCGCTCTGCGAGAACGTGGCCTTCATGGACCGTAGCTGTTTAGTGGCGGAGGTCGGAAGCGTTCAAACGAGACGGAGCCGGCGGCTGACTCCAGACCGCCTTCTTTGCGTGGTCCCGGACGGAAGACCAGGCGTAACCATCGGTTCCAGGCTGGGATCGAAAATCAGGATGAGGGCGATGAGGTATCCCATGCTATAGTATGGGGGCTGTCTTTACCCCCACAGTACTCCCCAGTGGAGACAGCCTACAGTCAGCTTCTTTTCCAACGGAAGGCGGTGGCCTGCCCTCCCGTCCCTTGTCCACTTCTTCTCCGGTGCACTTCCTGGTCGACCTCGGCTGGGGGACCCTGGTAATGGTCTATAAACGGGGCGGATGCGATCGGAAGGATTGTGGCGCCTGCTGTGCTCCCAGGTTACGTCCAGTGGAAGGTTCTACAAGTGAGCTCTGTCGGGCGATGGCCATGGCGTCGTTGCATAATTGGTGGACAGGGGCTACTTCTAGACTGCCAGTGCCTCGTCGACACCTACGAGACCAAGGGTCGGTGCTCTCATGCAACGCCGAGCAACGGGACCGACTTCAAGGTCTTTGTGCCACACCAGTTCTATCATTAGCCTTCACTCCCTTCCACTCGGAACTCTCATGCCCTTACCCCTCGTTCTCCATCATGTGGTCCGCGAAAACGGTATCGTTCCTTCGGTCTATTTACCAAGGTGATATCCTTTATCGCCTCCCTTGCCCTTCCAGCCCTGTGTGGCTCGGGTACTCCGGGTGTCCGACCGACTGCGACACAAAATGCCCCGCCATTCATACGGTTTATAATCGCCCCTCGCACTTCGTCTGTCGGGGGGGGGAGAACGCTGCTTTTTCCAGTAGCATTTGTAACCCACGCGGGTTACTGTACATGGGTGGGCACTTTAGCCGGGTTGGTTCTGTAAGCCCCTCCAGCCCGAGTTCGGTTCAGCCTCTAGGCATCAGGTTTGCTTCCCTGGAAGTACCTCTTTCACTTTGATAAACCCTTTGCTCGCCCCCTGGCTCCACAGGTCGGCAATTCTCGCAGATTCGCCGCTGTAAGCTTACGGTTGTCATGGACGCCGACCCAATAGGCAGGGGCTTTATGACGGGGGCGTGGTGGCAGGCGGAGAGCCGGTGGGTGGCTAAATAGAGGACGAACCATGCAGGAAGCTAATGTGCAAACCGGCAAGGCCCGCACAGCCCTACGGGCCGGGAAAGTAGTCGGTGCCATCGTTGAAGGTAGCTGTGCGTCTCGGGAGCTGTCTGACGACAGCGGACCGAGGCCAAGCCGTACGGACAGAAGTTCACCAATCCCCCTCCCTTCTCCCGGTGGCTCGCAGGATATCTCATGCTATGTACACTCGCAAGCTCGAGGGAGTAGGATGAACCTCACCGAGTTGGGCGGTGTAGTGCGGATTGGATTGCACGGTCAAACTAGAGAAGCACGGGCCCAGCAATTGCAAGCCCTGCAGTGATAGGAGATCTAGCGCCGCATGAAGCGTCCCTACTCTGGCATAGTCTAGGGCATGTCAATCGCGCATCCCAGCCACCAATGTGGCAAATGGCACTTGTCCGAGGGCCGAATGATGGTCAAGGTGCGGGGTCTCAACAGCGCCTTGCCACCCATGTAATATCGACCCTACGTTCCTGCCATCCGCCAGCTTGATGCCACTTCAGCTGGATAAACACACAGCCGGAAGACAACCCGTCGCTATTGCGCCCGTCACAGGGGCAAGGTGGTCAGGGCGGAGAGACCAACGAAAGAGGTGCGGGCTGGTAGCTCCCGGGGCGCGTGTCGAGGCCCTTAAAGGTAGGCGGCCATGTAGCGTCCACGGCCCTATCTACCGGATGGCACACCTCATGTCCAGAGGTATGGTGCCGTGGGCTAATGGGTGAGCAGGTTGGCCATCACTTCAACCAAGTGAACAGGCAACAATGCAGAGCCCTTGGCGAAAAAAAGCCAGCTGGGGCGGAAGGCCCCAGGCCGGGCCCCGTGGGTCCCCGAATACACCCCTTCTGGCGGTGCTCTTCTCTTGCGGCGGACCTCTCACAGCCGCTGTGCGACACCTGGTGTAGCTAGGCATCCCGGGTACCTCAGATGGTTCTTATGCAGGCAGCGGCTGGGGTGAGAGCTGGGAGTTCACCGTCGTTGCACTCGCTGACGAGGGAGCCGGTGAGGGAGGCACACCGCGTGCCGGCAACCCATGGCCGATGCGTATAAAACGGGTCGACCAGCCCACCGGCATAGTTGTCCACTCACCCTCCATCCGCCTCCTCTCGAGCCCACCTGCCTCGCCCCGTGGTCTCATCGTCTTGTGCTTGTCCTATTGCTGTATCCCGTTTGCCAGCCAGGCCAGCCGCCTCCTTACCCCTCCCCCCCAACGTCTCCCTTCGATCACCACCATGCGCGTACTTACCATCGGCGCCCTGGCAGCGGGCCTTACGTACGCTATGGCCCAACCTACGAAGTCAGCCTTGCAGTTGACGAGCCTTCCGCTAGAGCTTAACGATAACATCGTCGACTACCTAGAGGAAAAAGACATTCGCAACCTCAGGGGGACCTGCCACGCCATGTACTCTACAGCTGGCAAGTCACCAAAGTTCTGCGCCTACGAAGCTCGACAAAAGGTAAGTGCACGAGCCGCGTCTCTACCAGGTTCGGTATAACCCTGGTCAGCACCGTATCCCCTTGACCTTGGGAAGCGGGTCGTGGGCAAGTCGTTATGAGGTTAGCTGGACGGCCGAGCACCGCCGACCAGCGCTTGCTCCTTCTGACAGCTGGAGGGCGGACAAAGTTACCTTGGGTAAGAGCTAACGGGCGTTCCTTGACCATCACGTTTGAACCCTGCCCCACGTGTATTTACACTGGCCATGGTAGGAGGTCCTCAACTTCCGTAGCGCCATTAACGCGGCCATGCCCCAGGACGGGCCGGATACCAACCAGGTTGTCCCCCTGCTCATGCCAAAGTTAACCCCGATTATCCGCTACGCGGTGTATCGTTGGATCGTGGAGGCTCAGCTCGGCTCGCGCTCGGGCATCACGCCACTAGGCGATGTGTACAAGGAGAAGTATATGGGCTATTGGTACCGCAACTCACTAGCCGCCCCAGATGCCACTGACGTGATTGCCATCCCGGCGGACGACTTTGATGCATATATTAAGGCCACCGGTATAGATATTCTTACCGAACCCCGCCTCAATTACTACCGCGAGTCTTTTAAGCTTCTGGATGAAGCCAAGCCGGACCTCGTGGCCATCAACGACATGATGACCGTGATCCCGCTTGAGGAGGCGCAACAGTATACGAATGTGGGCGATGACTCCACTCTCCTTCTCTTTGCCCTGGCCCACGGCTACCACCACACCCTCTTCGACATTACCCGGGTACTCTTGGACAGTGGTTTCCAGGAAAGGCTACGCACCACAATCGAATCGGGAACCGTCATCCCGCTCTCTGTCTTGCGCCTTCCCGGCGCTCTTAGGAACTATGAGGCATACAGTTTTGCCGTACCGAACAGAGAATCGCTCCCTGAACCGAAGACGCTTGACTACGCGGCCAATAGAGTGGTCCGTCAATTTGCGGCCACCGTTGTCGCCACCCTTGCTGCTCAGGGCAGGGTTGACGAAACCCTGGCTTATCTTAAGGAGCTGGAAGAGGTCATTAGGCCTATGAAGGAGGCTCTGAGTCGCAATGGCAACAACATTAATGGTGATGATGATAAGTATAACTGGGTCGAACATCTGGCGGCTCTCCCCTTCATCGCGAGTGCCCAGTGTGGCCAGACAGCGGCAATGCGCGAGTTCGGTCCCAAGGCGGCAATGCATTATAGCATAATGGCCGATTATGCAGAATATTTCGATTGGAAGCGCGCAACGGAGGCCCTTGATCATTTCGATCAGTACTCGGGCCCAGATCCGAATGGTCGCAAACGCTTGGACAAATTCCGTACGTGGTACAAACGCTCTCGCAAGTCCACTCCGTGGTATTTAAATAGTGAAGGGCCTAATTCAGGCTCTTATTATTTCCAAGCTCCCATGATCTCGTGCACTCCAGACGGAAAGCTATCGTTCAGGTCCTACCAACCTCGCGGTGAAGTTTACCCCGCGTAAACGTCGCCATCGTTCGCGGTTTGACAGCCAACCTCAACTTAAGCCATCGAACCGCTTTGGCCGACACTGGCGGCTTTCAGTTTCCCTTCCGTTATACCTTATAACGTTCTCTACGATTCTATATCCAAGTGGGTTCACCCTGCGGTACCGATCCCGCTGGAACCGGTATTATCTGAATTCCCCTCCGGAACAGGATCGATCGTAGTATTCTAGTTCATTTACATCACAGTCGATAGGGTAGGCCAAATGTCAGAGCAGAAATAAAGGGCTTACTACAAGAGCAAGGGCAGAGAAGTAATGATGGTGTTTCGCAATTGGCGCCGGGTGCGCCATATAAGTCGGATGGATGTTGGCGTGTGTGCGTGCGTTCGAGACTAGGGGGGAGTACGCTCGGTGGGTCCTCCAGCGAGCGTCTCAGGTGCAGAAGGGATGTGGTTCGGGGTAGGAGGTAGTTTAAGGTTCAACGCCTCTTCCAGGAACTACGGTCGGCCAGGTTGGTTGGAATCCTACCTCCCCACGATTGGCCGATCACCTTGCCTAACCTGGGTAGGCCTATCGGCCATACCATCGCCTAGTCGGAGGGGTGACCCTCGGATGATGGATCCGGCCTCCGGAGCGCCATGGCCCCGTGACCATGGTGGACCCGGTGGCCTCTGTGATTCACAGCCCCCATAGTCACCAGTAGCTGAACAGCGGCCATGGGTACACAGGCGATGGTGTACTAGAAAGGTGGGTGGCCGGGCTGAAAAAAGTCTTGCTTCTAATGTGACCACGGGCGGCCATGGACCCCTATCCGCGTGCCGTTAATAGACGGGTGGGTTCTTTAGCGCACTGACATGAACTAGTGTTGGGGTTGAACTTCTTCTGGGTATGCGTTGTCGGAACCATTGGTTTATGCTAGGCAACGTCACCTACTC
>JANBPT010000928.1:0-19020 GCA_027575765.1 Tieghemiomyces parasiticus
TTCCACATCTGGATGCGGGCGCGGACCTGCTCAAGTGTGCTACGTTCGACCTTCATCGACATGCCCAGGGCGCGCTGGTGCTTCTTGCCGTTGATGTGGTCCAAATACGCTACGTTGTCTTTGAGCACGCAGTCGCACACTTTGCAGTAGAATCCCGGCTGGCGACCGCTGGCCCCCGCAGCCTGGGTTTTTCCCAGGGCAGCTTCAAAATTGACCTTCTCCTCGCGGGCCCGAAGCAAGTCTCGTTCGGGGACGGCGGCGCCGAAACGCTGCCGCTTCATGGGCGGGAGGCCTGAGCGACGTTGTCGTGAAGTAGTAGGAGGAAGGCCGATAAAAAGGCGGGAGGGGGAGGAAATGGTACAAAGAAAATGGTAAGCGATGGCCGGTATTGCAACTCCTGCGAGCCCTGGCCAGACGGGAGTCCAGCTGGATGTAGCCAAGCCATCCTTGACCTGCGGGTCGTCCTTGTCCTCTCTAAAGCGACTTACCTTTACGTTTGCGATCTTCATCCTCCTCCGCTTCGCGTTCTAGCCGACTACGCTCTCGAGCACGCTTCTCATACTCGTCGCGATCCCAGGTCCGCCGGAAACTGGTGTCTTTCTGAGGAGTAGGAAACGATGGCACATGGAAAGCAAATGGAGAGGGGTGTATTGAGTATTCGGAGTGCGCAGAGCACGAGAATGTTGGTCCCAAGATACCATGTTGCCGACCAACCTGTGGGCCCAGGTTGCATTCCTTTGGTACGCATACTTACCGATTTGCTGCCATACACGCCGTCGCCGCCAGGCCGGTCCATCTTAAAGGAATGAGTTGAGGTTTAGACGATCTAGCGGGTCATGGGTCTTCAGAAACGAATAAAGAGCACCGTGGAGTGTACTTCAGAGGCACGGTGCGACGACTATAACGAATTTTAGCCAGTGGGACTAACAGTAATGCCACGCAAAAGGTATGAAGCTTAACACTATTCAAGCAGGTTTGCATGTGGCGTAGTGGATTTTTCCCTCGGCCAAGGATATGACCAAAAGGCCCAGGGCTCCTATACTCCCCACGCATTTCCATAGGTGGACGGGGCGCAGAGGCATCTCCTCCATACTTGACCCAGGCCGCTTTCAATTGCTAGTACCAACTGCACAAGTCCTACTCGATTGGCCTGTTTTGCCCTGGAAATCCACCATTCGGATAGCTTCACGCGGTTTTCCTTCCTCCGCTTGCCACGGGGCCGCCCTTTTCTGTTCTATCGCGGTCCATAATTCAACCTATCCCGTTTAAGCTTTTCAAAGTCCGTTTTCCTTCGTCTCGCCTGGGCTTTGATCTAAGCGTCTCTCCACGCAGCCATGTCGCTCTGGACGTCTGCCTCCGAGACGGCCGAACCGCCCAAGTCCGCCGGTCCGCTGCCACCATTAGACGGCCGCAATTTTCCTGCGCCGGGAATACGTACGCAACGGGAACAGGAACTCATCACGATGCTACAGGAGATGCAGGACGACGATCCCTTCGACGACGACTACGACGCTAGTCCTTCAACGCCCCCGGGGATCCCGCAGCAACAGCCGCCAAAGTCGCCGCCGCAACAGGCTACCCACATGACGCCGCGGGCCAAACCCACCGCATCCCAGGTATCCACAACTCCGCAAATGACCGCGCAGGTCAAGTCCCCGTTTCTGCCAAGGACCCCGGGCGGAACACTGCCGCGCTGGTACAAGCCCCGCACCCCTGGCGCCAACACAGCCATGAACACACCCGCACGGATGGGCCCCGTGGGTCCCACCACATCCGGCACCCGGCCGGCTGACGCGCCCCCCGTAGATGTCTCCTCCCCGATCCAGCCGACCTACAAGGTCCGTCTGCGCCACCGCACCGACTTGACAGGCACCCCCAGTACGGCCTTCGAGCCCGAGCCGGCGCTGTCCTCCGTGGCGTCCCCGTCTAAATCCTCTGCCTCGCCGGACCAGGAGCAACTTGGCCGATGGGAGCACCCAGAGCTCCAGCGACTCCGCCAGCTCCGCGAGGCTCGTGGGATTACCGGGGCCACTCTCAAGCGCCTCCAAATCAACCTAGGCGTCCTCATTGTAGTGTATCTGATCACCAGTACCAGCGTCTATTTGGCTGTCCGGCGCTTCTTGTTCCGCCTGGGAACATTCCCTACCAACACGATCCTCCTTATCGAGTGGGCCGTGTATGGTATACTTCTGTTCAACGTCGCGGAGGCCGCTTGGAAGTTTATTAAGCCCGGGGCCCGTTACGACGAGCTGTCACTCACCCCACAGCAGCGCCGCCTCGTCGGGCTCGATCCTGATGTGAAAACTTCCGCAGTCAGTCCGACCTCAGTCAGCCCACCCAAGTACCAACGCCGTTTGTTTGGGGCCACCCCACGCCAGCCACCGCCTGCTTCCACGTCCACCGTCGCCACACGGTCCGAGGGATCCGTTACCGTGCCAAGTCGTAACACCATGCCCTCGGCCACCCCGAACCCGACCTTTACACCGAGCGCCCGCTTACCCTTCCGATCGATCGACAACCTGCGTGACCTGGACAGCATGCTGGGGCCCGCGGCCATCGATGCCACTCCGACGCGACCGACCAGCATGGGTGTAGCCAATCTGTTCTCGCCAGCCCCGGCGGACTACAGCACGCCGTTCACCACCCGTTCCGGCCGCGACGCGCCAGCGGACGCGGGCCGGACCTTCCCACCGCTACCAGCCTACCAAACGGCGTCCCCACACTCACCACCATACTTCAAAGACCATACCCGCGCTAAGAGTAAGCACAACAAGAACCCGAGCGCCTGGCACGAGGCTTACCGCTTTGTTGACGCCCGGGATGTACTCCACGACGAGCTACATGTAAGTGATGTCGACCTCGACCAGCTCACCGAGAACATGCGGCGCTGGATCTCGGTGCGCATCCTTGAGCCTCTCGTCCATAGCATCGATACCGTCGACGCCGAACTGCGAAACCAAGGTCTGGGCCACCTCACCTGCTCTGAGTTTGATTCCCTACAGACCGTCGCCCAGACGGTGACCGCAGCCGCCGCCCTTGCGCCATCCGCGGCCTCCGCTACCGCGGCCCCCGTGGCCCCCACCCCGGGCTTCGGTGCATCGTTTGGCGGTAGCACTTGGGGTGCCGTAGCTAGCCGCCCTGCCCTGGGTGCCAATCAGAACGCCCCGCCGACTACCCTCGCTGACCTGGCCACCCAGCGGTTCGCTCACGAACCCCTGGCCAAGATCCGCCTTAAGTTGGAGGTGTATTTGGCCGTTCCCAACCATCCGTCCCGCCGCTATGTGATTGACCGCGTCCGGGCCCTGGCCTCCGGGGGCGTAATGGCCGCCTACCGCTGGTCTGCCGATGACCATGTTGTATCCAAATCGTTGGGCTCCCTGTCTCTTGTTAGCAACGCCCCTTCAGTTAGTATGATGAGCCACACCACCACCGCCGCCACCGCTTCCTCAGCCGCGGCCAACGGCTCACGTGACCCGTCCGACGCCCAGCTCATTTTCCACCTGGTCTGCTCCTACCTGGACCTCATATCGCCGGGGGCCTCCCTCGAAGCCAACGCCGGGCGGCCGTTCAGCTTCCGTTACGCCGTGCAGTGTGACGTGTCCCCAGACCCTCGCCAGACCTTGCAAATCAAACAGGTAGACCGTAACCCGCCGCGTTTCGTTGTCCTCGCCCAGCCCCAAACCTGCTTAGAGACCGCACCGCGTCGTGATAGCCAGTTCCAGGCCTGGATCGTGTTCTTCCTTTTGGCCCGCACCCGCAACGATGGATACTTGGGGCTTCTCAATGTTAACGCCGGCAATTTCGGCATGGACCTGCTACTCGCCGGTACCCGCCTGATGAACACGAGCGGTGGCGAAACAAGCCCAGGTATGACTGCCGCTCGCAGCTCATATGTGGACTCACTGCCGCCCACAAACACCCTGACCTTCTGAACGGATCAGCCAAACCTTTACTTCTGTGCCTTTTAGGAGGGGTGGGGGAAACATACAACGCCCGTCCCTTGCGTTGGGGCTAATTAACCAGGGATATTCTTGATTTTCACTATATAATATATATCCCTAACTGCTAATCTAATTTGCCGAAATATACTTTGGATACCAGGACATACAGCATCTGGCATGTAGTGAAAGCCGACCTACAGGTGGCGGTATCAGTGAGAAGGACAGAGTGGCCAAACCACTTCCATTGCAATCCCCGGTTGAATTTTAATGCAATTTACTAGACGATAGGACAACACCTCTTCACATCAACATACACATATGATGTCAACAAGAGCCGTGTCCGGAGCACCGGTATGAGGAAGGAATGAATATTATTATACTATTTCCAGTTCGCCGTTAGTGCCACATCTCTCTAATAACCAAGATTGGCGCTGTAGGATTCGAGATTGGGTCTATGGGTGCCTTTTTTCAATATTGAAATCCCAAGACCCTGCGACCAGGCCGAAATCGGGACACCACGCCGAAGGAGATAGGCCAGCTCGCTCAGCACTAACTGTACCGCTTTGCCCGCGACTGTAGAACTACCCCTCCCCTTCGTTGGGATGCTCAGGGGCGGCGGACTCTGAAGAGGTCGATAATCAGGTTGCGATCGGCACCGAGTCGAATCGGCGAGCCGGAATAGAATAAGTCATTACAAGCCACCTTGATTGCCTGGACTTGGATCCTCCGGAGGGCCTCCCGCTGCGCTATGAACCAGTTCTCCTGCCGTGCACACTCGGCGATGGTGCTGGAGTCGGTATCGTTGAACGTAGGTAGTAGTTGGTGCATGTCAGGGACCTGCAGTTCGGTGCCGAGCGCCCATACGAACATTCGCGTTTGGCTCGTGACCAGAGCATCATTGGATAGGACCTGGGCGAGGACTGACGAGGGGCTAATGGGTCGCGTGGGATGATCGAGGAACCGTAAAGTTAGGAGGGCGAGGCTGAGGTCCGTGGCCCAGTAGGGCGAGTGGATAAATTCTCCGTGCTTATTGAAACTCGGGCCGTTAAGAGGGCGAGGGTGGGTGTTTCCAAAGAGGCCGGTCTGCTCCTTGCCCATGAGACGCGACATGATATTTGTGCTGGTGGGGAAGCGCAACAGAGTGCGCAGGAGATTGCCTAGACGGTCGTCGTCGGCGTTGCAGTACGTAGACAGCTCGTAAAGAGCGGCGTAGGGCGTCTTTAACAGATCGGACGGAACGACCAGCTGATGGGAGCCTAGGGTAACGCCGTCACCATTGCCATCCACAGTCACAGCCCTGCTGGCGCTATCCACAGTGAATAGCATTTTTTCTAGACGGGCGTCGGGACCCAAATGTTGGCGAATAGCGGCCCGAAGTCCGACGAGACCCATCCACCGGCGTTCTTGAAGTTCAAGAAAAATAATGCGCACATGCTCCATGGCGCTTGTCATTTCCCAGCGAAGGTTATTCCAGCCACCTGGCTGCAAACTCGTGACACGGGCTTCATTGAGCAGCCAGGCGTAGGCGAACGGTCGAACCAATTCCCCCAGGCTGATAAATAATTCTTTATCAGTAGTGGTGCGCCTGCCGGATGAGTTCTGGGCGTCAAGGTAGTTTTCGGTCATGGCCAGGTACTGCGTTGAGGATAGAGGGTGATGAACAAACGGAGTGCATAGGCCGTGGTGAGTGGAGAAGATAAGTAAGTTCCGGTAGAGCTGACAGGGGTACGCAAGACAATCAGATAATTCAGACAAACCCGCTCGATGACGATGCAAACCTGGTTCTGTCCCATGTTTAAATTACCTTCCGGTCTCGCCGAGACTGGATCGATTCAACCAGGCTAAATAAGGCGTGTGAAGTACGCCTCAGCTCGCCTTGCTCACGGGTGGTCAAATGGTGCATTACGTTGGCCAGCAGATCGGCGTTTAAGTTCGCCAGTGGGACGTCTAAATTAGCTTGTGGAAGGCGCTGTGCCTGGGTCAATCCGGCAGAAACCACTGCCCCGAATGGCAGAAGCACGGAGACATAAACTAAGATATACATATTCTGATAGAACAGGACGCTAGAGATGAGTAATTAACAGCGCGACGGTATCTAGCGCATCCCCTAAAGGCCGGAACTTGACAGGATACCATAGGACAGAGAAATAAGTAGCGGTAAACATAGGGTAATAGGCGACCAACCCTTCCGTTGAGCGGAGTACCGCCCTTATATCCTATCGAACTGCCCCCAGCCACATCCGAAAACCGCGCAGCCAGGTGACGGAATAGGCCGCTTTTTAGTAGCAACGGCGGCCATTCGAAGCATGTACCGTCGATCTAATACAGTGGGTGGCAACGCTCTGGGGATTACACGACGAGGCTCGTACGACCGTGCAGTATGGATTCCGCCCGTTCGTAGTGGTCGAGTATCCGGCATATAAGTGATCGAAGGTAGCGAGTGGCCAAATAATAAGAAAAGGTTACACTGACCAAGTCCTCGCGATATCTGCCCCATACAGAAAAGAAGAAGAGATAGGAAGGTTAGAAGGCAGCGCAAGTGGTGCGGAATGGTCTACGGAGGCCACTATAGTAGGTATGGATGGCACCTACAGTCCAGATTATTCTTCAACTAGACTCGGTTACACCAGGTTTCTCATAACTCCCACCTAGGGGGTGATGGCTAGTTATTACGGCTACCTTAGTAGGGTTCGTTCTGTTGATTCCGGTGGCCGAACTACCCTGCCGCTGCTTACGACCGCCTGCCTATAATTACATTTATAGCCTACGGCCGGACTACTATTACACGCCGGAAATAGGCCCTGCACATGAACAATTGTAGCGAGGTGGGTTACACGGGTGAGCTGGTCAACGCTGGGCCATTTGGCAACCAGTGGGAAACTGAAAATCGGGACCGTTGGTTATTAAGTTCTGAAGGCTGGTCAACGACGGTAGAGCAGACTATCGAGCCGTCCCTCATATTCCTCTGGATTTAGAGGCTAGATCAGTTGATGGGGTATGTAATTGTACGGATGCAGCAACTTGATAGTTTGACTGCACCTCCCCCAATATGCATGCGCTTGTCTTCTTTATAACCACCTGCTGATTCCTGTGCCACGTCCAAGACCATATACGAACGCTTATTTTTCGAGCGGGGAGGGGCACTACCCACTCTTATTCTTTGTCATTGGTCTCGCCGATTGGTCTAATTACCAACTAGCAACATTAACCCCTGGAGCCCCTCCAGCTACTTGCCGCCCCTAATCTCGCACCCACTCGCTAAAAACTACGGTGACGAGCTGGTGTGTTTAGCGCTGAATGATAATGGCTTTCGGCTTGATCTCTAGCGTATAGTGGGGATATTGCGGTAAGAGGGAAACCGGGCTTGACCCATTCTATTCCCTAGACGAATCCCGGCGCTGAGGCTTCGCACTGGTTTACCTATACATATATATATATATACATTTCTTTGCAGCGGACAATCTTCGACAAGAACAATCAGAACGACTAGAGCCTGTTTAGGTTGATAGAAGGCTGGTTGGCCAGTATCTGCATTGTTTGCATATGGAACCACCAGGTAGCAGGCCAGAGAGGGAGAGGTGAGAGGCTGGGTCGGGAGAGCGGCCTGTCCTGGTTACTTGGCGTTAGATTGTCATTGGCCCGCCCTCACCCCCAACGGAGTGTATGAGCAGCTCGGCCGGATGTGGCAGGCAGCAACGGTTACACTTGGGCGCGTCATGGGAGACCCCGAAAGGTCCGGATGGACAGAGTGTGAATTCTTTTCAGCTCCGAGCTCCACCTGCGTCACTGAAGGGCAATTGCCATTGGAAAGCCGTCGCCATCTCTCTCGCATTATTCTTCGCCGGATCCTTCGTACGAAGCCCCCACGTTGCGATTCTGCACATGTATTATTTTTATAACCAGAAAGACGACTCAGCTGCAGGGCTGGTGCATGCTAGCCACCATTTACATGGCATTGTTCCCGCCAGATGCTACTGCCGCCTATCCCCTCTGGACGTAGAGTTTACCACTGGGGCAGATTACACTTTAGCACTAGGGCTTTTTTTTTCTGTAACACTATCTACACATACTAACTCGCGCCCATGGCAGCAGAACTATCAAGTGAAAAGGAGGGAGGGGTGGAATGGGGAGGAAGGCACCTTCCCCCACTGGAATGAAAGGGGCAATATGGAAGGCGGGAATCGTCAACGAATGGCAGCTTGTTGGATCTCTTCTTACTGCCGCGGCTCGGTCTATTCCGCCGAACCGCCTTCGCCTTCGAAATCCAAGGCAACCCCCACGTCTTCCTCCCTGCCACCCGCCGCACAATTGACAGTGTGAACAATACAAGGGTGAATACGTCGTCACCCGGCGACCTTGACTGCCGATTGCTGCAGGTACTGGACAGTGAATATATAAATACCCGGCCGGCTGTCAACACTGCGCCGTGTATTCTCCTCCGCTGTCCCTTCTGTATTCATGCGATGCCCACGGTTGTTATTCACCGCTGTTTCCCCTCTCCCCCCCCCAACCGGAACGACTTTATCTCTAACCTTGTTTAGGGCCAATTACCCCGCCTGTTTAAATAGGACGTTAGTCGTCCTCCCCTTACCAGCTCTCCACTCGCGTGCTAATTTTTTTACACTTTGGATACTTCTTACCTTTATTAAGCGGATTTGCCATCCCCGCGCCTTGTGTATCTCGAAACCACTAATCCATTGTGCCCACCTCCATATCACTCGCTTGCTGTACACATACCCACGGCCCCGCACCACTCAAGCTAGGTTGTCATACCATGCGGTTAAACGCTCTCCTTCCCGTCTTGGCCGCCGGGCTTTCCGCCACCACCACCTATGCCGCCTCCTCACCGAGCGCCTGCAACGGGTACGCTGACCTCTGCAACCGCCCTTATTCTCAAGTAGCCTACCCAACCACCCACAACTCGTACGCTGCGGCCGCGGGTATCGCCGGCAACCAGAACCGGGACATCAGTCTCCAGCTGGCCGACGGCATTCGCGGGCTCATGCTCGATTTCGTACCTTCTAGCACCATGGCCTTTCAGGCTGCCGACTCGTCCAACGATAACAGCGGCGGCATCGAGCTCTGCCACACAGCTTGCTTATTCCTCGACGCTGGCTCGGCCGCCGACGGGCTCACCAACGTCACCACGTTCCTCAAGGCCAACCAGGACGAGGTCGTGACGATCCTGATTGAGAACGTGGGCAAGTTTAGCGCCGCCCAGATGGCCAGCGTGTTTCAGAAGGCGGGCCTCGATACGTATGCGTGGACCCAGCCGGCATCAGGCGATACGGAACTGCTACAAAGCTGGCCGACCCTTGCCACGATGATTGCCCAAAACAAGCGCCTGGTGGTGTTTGCCGACCAGGGTGCGGACCAGGCGAGCGTACCTTGGATCCACCCGGAGTACGTCTACATGTGGGAAACGCCCTGGGAGGTCATGGCCAACGACGCGACCTTTAATTGTAATATTGACCGGCCGTCGTCCCCGCAGACCCCCGCCAAGACCTACGGCGCCCTCTCGGTGTTGAACCATTTCGCCTACATCAACCAGCAGTTCCTCAGTACCGTGTACGAGGTGTCGGCTTCCTCTAGCGCCGGCACCACGAACCATATCGACAGTCTCCAGAAGCATTACGAGCAATGCGCCGGGGTTTACACCCGCCAAAAGTCGTCGTTACCCCCATTGAACGATACGTCGCGCGAACGCATCCCGAACTTTATCTCGGTGGACTACTACGATACGGGCGATCTGTTCCGATTCACCGCCCAGCTTAATAACGTCACATTTAACTCCAAGCCCCTCACATCCAACGGTACCAGTAGCAGCAACAGTAATAGCGCCGCCAGTGCAGTTCGGCTCCCGACGCTGGGGCAATCCATACTTACCCTGGCATTTACCACCCCGCTGGTAACCGCCCTGGCTGCCCTAGCTTAGGTTACTGGGTATCACGTGTCGCTTGCTGTATTGGTGTTTTATATCTATCTATATATATAGAGATATAAATTGATAATGTCCATGCTCTCTTCAGGGTGAGTAGTACTCATGTGTAAATTAATTCGGGCATCCTATATAGACCGACCGCTTAACCCACCCAGCCACACTGCGGGGTGAAGGCGAAATGGAGAGGGGTGGGTAGAGTATGGGCCCTTTACCTGTAGAGTGACTGGCGGATTCATACGTCATTTATCGATCGTGGTAATTAGAATAGGGGGGGAGAACCACATAGGGGTCGTCGAGAATGGAGCGCGAAAGGCAAGCTAGGCCAAAAGCAGAGGAGAAGGCGGTGTGCTCTTCCTTGCGACCATGTCTGTGACAGTAATCTCTGTGGTTATTTTTTTTGGAGGGGAAGGGTTAGGCTAGGCTCATAAAACACTTGGATAACGTGCTTTACGAGACAGTTCGTAGGTCTAGAGGCGTGGGCTAGAAATGAACGGGAGCCAGTCATAGCCAGCGGGCCTGGCTTATGTAATTGGTGGGAGGGAGGGTTTAAATAAATAAAGATGCCAGGGAGCGGGCAATCTTCACTTTGCAACGCTCGTCTTCTGAATAGGGCCAGCTAAACGTAGCAGGATAAAGGCCTGTTGTACTTGGGAATGCTGATGGGCGTCCGCTGGCTCGTTCGGCATCACCGCACACCAGTGCTTTGGGCTTTCTTGGGCATACCTGTACAGGCCGAACTCTGGCAAGACACCATGGCCCGCAGTGTAAACGCTCACGCGTGGGGGGGGGGGCTTCCCGCCGAGGGTTGGTGGACAAGTTGGGGGCTGTGATTCTTCACATATCAACTTCGATGCGTAGGGGGGCTGGGTGGGAGAGGAGGAGGGGAAGCTAATAGAAACTACCCGAGGTGAGGCCATCGATGTCTTTACTCGCCTTTTATCTGACCTAATCCTCCCGAGCCCGTTAGACCTGCGACGGTTTCACCATTGCCTGCCAATCAGCAGAGGCCCTTCGCCCGGTTGTATTAGAAATTCATCGAGGCCTAAAACCCTCTCCGCCCCACCTTCCTCCCATCATCACACACACACATCATACACCTACAAGGCCCAGCGAAGCTACGAGGGGTGCGAGAGCTTGGATGGTAAGCCCACTTGCCCCCGCCGCCTCTGGGCAACTGCGCCACATTGTGAAGGGGGGGGGGTGCGGAGAACGCACGAGTTCTAGTGCCTATAGTTCCTTCACCCTCGCCTCTATTCCTGCCGTGCTTGCTTTTCCTTTCACTTTGCCGCTGCCTTTCCACCAACCACGACCTGTATGTGTATATCCGGTCCATACCCGCCTGCCCACCCACCATACCCCCGCCTGTGCCTATATAAAAGACCTCCCACCCGGCACCTCATTTCTCTTACCCACACACACCCATGTCCTTCCCGGCCCGCCTCTTCGTCCGCTACACGACCCCCCTTCGCTTCACTGCCACCGCCACCGCACCTCGCCACCTGCTACAGTCTTGCCTTCGGACACGTTGCCTCGCCACGACGCTGGTTTCCCTCCGACCCAGCCAACCACCGTTCCCTCTCGCCTCCTCCAATCCGTCTACCATGGCCGCCAACTCCAAAGCCAAGTCCGAGCAGGAATGGCAGGCCATCCTCAGCCCCGAGCAGTTCCGTATCCTCCGTGAGAAGGGCACCGAGGCGCCCGGCACCGGCGAGTACAACAAGTTTAACGAGCCTGGTAGGTGTTTTTGAGCTCCAAACAAGTCTCGGTCTTTCGACTCCTCTCGTTCCGCCCCCCCACGCCCCAACCGTCGCCGCAGATACACAAGATCTGGCGGGTGGGTGAAAGCCGTGGCCCGGAGGAGCGGAGGTGGCGAGTAGTTTAGGGGACAGGGCTGGTCTCCGGTCGGTGGATGGGGGGGGGATATGAACGGCAGGCGTGTTTTAGGAAGAGGCCTTTAACTCGTCTGCGCCAACACACATCAACATACACATATCTAACACACCTCCAATCCGCGCTACCTGAACATTTTGTTACGACTACTACTACGCACACACAACACTCTCTCCCACCACCCAAGGCGTCTACACTTGCGCTGGCTGCGGCACCCCGCTCTACAAATCCACCACCAAGTTCGACTCTGGCTGCGGCTGGCCGGCTTTCTTTGACGCCATCCCCGGTGCCGTTCATCGTCAACCCGATAACTCGGGCGGACGGCAACGGACCGAAATCACCTGCACCGCCTGCGGTGGTCACCTCGGACATGTGTTTAAAGGTGAGGGGTTCGATGTGCCTACCGACGAGCGCCATTGCGTGAACAGTGTTAGTGTCAAGTTCCACGATGATGACAAGGAGTGACCAGTAGGTTATATCCCATGTTGCGGCGGAGACTTCTCCCTGTACAGGAACAGCCACGTACACCCACGCCCTTGAACTTCCCCCCCACTCCCACACACACACAACTAGGTGGAGCGGTTAGATGGTTCTTTGAATTGTATGGGCCGGTATTGTCAGGGTTGACGTTTGGTTGTTTATAATTATTTTTACAGTTGTTTTTCTAGTTGTAAGGTGCGCGAGATCCATGAAATGGCAGAGCCATCCATTAAAATCACGTTGAAATCCCCAAAAGAAACCCCGTAGCACTGGGAGACGAAGATGGGGACATTAGAAGATGAAAATAAAGGAGAGGAGAGGGGTGGAATGGGAGACGGCTGAAACCCCGTCTACTGGATAGTAGGCGTCTCCTCCCCCCTCCCCTTCAAGATGACTTGTGCACACGTGTACAGGCTTCTTACCCCGCGTCCAAAGCAGGAAAGCTAGGGACCTACCCACAACGCTCTTGCAACTTCCCCCCCCCACGGCTTGTACCGACACCCCTCCCATACATGGATCAAATAATGAAATGTTGCGAAGGGGTAAGGAGGCGAAAGAAACCAGACAGGGGAGCCATGGTAGTGGACTCCGCCAAGTCCGCGCAACAAATAAAAGGTACCACTGCAACCAGCTTAGAAGACATGTGTCATGAAGAACCGGGGGGGGGAAGGCCTCGGCTTGCACTTGGGCGAATAAGAAGAGTTGAACAAAGGGCGGGTGTGAGGTTCCAAAAAGATTATAGTGTACATGTAGACCAAAAAGCAGAGACGTAGACGCGGTTAGGGGGTGGTGGTGGGAGAGAGGTGAAGAGGAGAGTCATTAGGGCGTGACGTGAGGGGGGGGAGAGTGAAAGAGAGGGACGCGGGGTTGGGTACACCGCGAGTGAGGGATGACGCGGGGGGTAAGGAGACGCCCTCTTAAGCCTGTTTAGTCAGCGAGTTAACGAAGGGCGAGTGGGTCCCAGACGGCAGCATACTGACGGGCGAAGGGATCAGGCCGGTGAGAGGCGATCCGGAGTTCAGAGGGCTAGAGCCAAACATGGACCGCAGGGTTTCCGAGGAGAGCTGGATCTTGTTGCTATTAGCCATGGCAGTCTTAGTCGGAGCGGCCCGGGCAGCCGGGGTGCTGGCGGATGCCCTGCTGGTGGCTGCTGTAGTCTTGGTGGTGGTTGGAACAGCGGTGGCAGTGGCCCCAGCACCAGTCGAGGCCTTGGATGTGGGGGGAAGTCCCGAGACGGACGCGGTGGCAGTAGCAGTAGTGGTAGTAGCAGTGGTTGAGCCGGTGGACTGGGCAGCGGAGGGCGTGGCGGGCTGGTGATTCGACAAGTGGATAAACGAAGGCTTGGTGATCAGGCTACGCTGGTCGGGCTCGGTGAGCAAACCTAAGCGGTACCGCTGAGCTGCCCGAGAGGCCGGGGCGAGCATGACCAAGTCGTTAAAATCGGCGCTCCCACCATCGTCGTAGCGGTAGGCGTCGTAGTCATAGCCGTAGCGTGCGTGTCGAGTGGCAGGATGGCTGAGGTCCTCGGCAGACACGGTGGAGCCGTCGCTGTCAGCCGGAGACACGGGGAGGTATCGCCGGTCGACAAACAGACGGCCGTTGCGGCCCATGCGGCAGCGGAAGGACGGCTGATGAGGTCGGGTGTAGAGACCTGAGGGTGAAGGGGCATTCCAGACATCCCCGTCGGCAGGGCCGGCGACTGGAGCGGGCCGGCGGTAGGGATGAGGCCGGTGGTAAGCCGCAGGCCCCGTGACAGGGTACCGCGCGGCATCTGGGTAGGCCCGGTAGAAGCCCAGCGGGTGTGGGGGCTTGGATACGGCCGGCTCGTAAGGGTTGGCGGTGGTATCGACCCACCCTTCGTTCAGGGCGCGACGGCGGCCGACTTCCTTGTGAGCAAGCTCCGACATTGACGGTACCAGCTTCGGAGGTACAAGAAAGGGCACCTTGAGCAGCGGGGTAGAAGCCCCATTGCCACCGGCGGTGGAGGCTGGGGAGTGGACAGTGAGGGGTGAGCCCTCCCGGTGGTCCTTGAACCGGCGCAGTGGGATGGTGATGGTGGTGCGGTTGGCACCGCTGTCGTGGGCCCCGAGCTGCTTGCGGGTTCGACGTCGCGAGCCAAACAGGTCGTCATTTTCGTCGCGGGGAACATTAAGCGCGCGGCGCTGCTGGAGGACGGTGCACTTCTGCTGAAATACGATTTGCTCGAGCACCAGCGACTCTTTGCGCATCTTCTCGCGGCGACTCACCATCTCAAGGATGCCCCGAGCGGTCTCCAGTTCGGCCTGCAGACGCTTGAGCTTCTCCATTGAGTGGGCGTCGGTCCGCCGCGTTTTACGCAGGGGCTTGACCTCTCGTCGCCGGAAGCACACGTAGGGATCGGTATCGTTGGCGGCGGCGGTGGTGGTACCAGGTAGCCGGCCCACCTCGTCAAATTTGAGGGTGGGCATGAGTGGACGCAGATTGTGGTCGACACGCTTCTCGTGCCAGTAGTCATAGAGTAGCCGGGCCTGGGAGTGCAGTGGAGTCACCTTTTCTTGGGCCCGGGCCTCTAGGGTGGCGAAGGTTGGCAGGTCGTCATCGCTGGTAAAGACCATGTCCCGGGTTAGGGTCTCGTACTGCCACATGATGGTTTCAAAGACGTCCTCGGGCAATTTCTGGCTGGCCTTGCGGCCCTTGTTGAAGGAGACTAGCCAGGCCGTGTCGTCCTCGTCCATGCAGTATGGGCAGCCGACGGACTCCTCCACGGTCGCTGAGAAGCGGATATAGCTGGAGGGCCGAACGAAGGTCTTGCGGTAAATCTTGTCATAGTCGGCTACCGATCGCGAGGCGTCCGGAGTGGGAATATAGAGCGGAGCCACTGGGGCGCCACCGCTGCTGCCGCCCCCGGAGGCGGCAGCTTGGGCAGCAGAGATGACGGCCTGGAGGTGGTGCTCCTCCTCTTCCTCCTTCTCCACGCCCGTCTCCACCAGCGGGGCCGTCCGCTGGAGGGCCGTGGCATCCTCGAGATCGGGTAGCTCCGACGCCCGATATACGGGCAGCGGCCGCTTGAAGTCGATCTTGCGGGAGCGGAACTTGGCCTTCGACATGCCGGGCGGGCTGGGTCTCGCGACACGACGCGCGCACGGGTGCGTGAGGCTAAGGGCGGGGTGCAGAAGGGCTAATTAATTAGTGGAAAACGATTATAATCTGGGGGGTGAGCGGTAAGAGAGTGGGGGGCAATATAATAGACGGCATTGTGGGTTAGTGAGAGGGCCGTCGGGCAGATATTTGGCTAAAAATAGCATCCAAGAAGCTAATAATACAAGCTGCGCGTAGCCAATCAGCCCAGAAGGGGTGGGAGACCCGAAATCCCGGAACCGAGAGGCCTGCCCAGCCGCTATCATCTACAAGGCTACCGGCTGAGGAAGCTAACCTCCGGCCGAGAGGGCAAGGGGTCCTGAGAGAGAGGGAGAAACGCTGTCCCATGGGCGGGATAAAATTGGCCGCAGCAAGGGGGGCTGCCTATCAGACAGGAACTGTGCAGGCCTCTCTCCCTGCCTTCCTCTCTTCACATGCTAGGGCCTCTGTTCCACACCCACCGGTCGCCGCCACCAATGGTGGGATGGAGGGGGAAGGCCATAAGTGGGTGGGGGGCGATCTGGCGTGACTCATTATACCCAGCTGATTGTAATAGGCAGGGGATGGGAAAAGAGGCGAGGAAGCTGATAGAAAAACATACCACGGCCGCCAAGCCTTGTGGTCGAAGGGAAGGGCGGAAAACGCCCGCGTGTCCAGAGCACCCCCAATCCCCCCCTCCATAGGCTTCCCCAACCGTCAAACCGAGGCGCCTGACGAGGGAAACTGCCATGAAAAAGGCGGCCGCGGCTGCACAAGGCCCCCTAGGGCCCGCCAGATGGTGTAGGCCAGGTGGGAACGGCCAGATGACCACCACTGCCTCCATCTGAACCCATACATGGCGGCGGAGAGAGAGAGTCGTCTGGCGACACGCGGGCTGAAACCAGGCGAGATGGGCACGACGAGATCGGTGCTGAAACCTACCTTCCACCAGATGGACAATACAGGAGCGGATGATGAGACGGAGGGGGTTCGATCTGAACGGTTGAAATGTTGGGGGTGGGTTGGAATAACAACGCACCTAGCCGTGTAGGGTGGTGTGTACACGTCCACGCACAACGCCTTCAAGGGGTGTGTACGGTGGGGAGTGCGGGGGTGTGTGTTGGGGGGACGGGAGTTGGAGAGGCTGCGAGCGGTGGGCGCTGCAAGCGTAGAAGGGAGGAGGAGGCCGCACACACGCTATGGGTGGGCAGGGCACAGAGCCGTAGTGCAGAGCAGGCGGGGGGAGGAGGCGGTACAGGCCTACAGCAAAAGCCAGTAGGCGGCGAGAATAATCCGAAAAAAAAGGGAAACGATGGGGGCTTGGCAGGGCTGATGGGGGGAAAACCAGGGGCCCGCGGTGGGACGAGAATACGTAATGCGAGGGGCGGGTTTAGAGGGGGAGGGGACCGCGAGAGGGTGGAGAGGCGAGACCAGCGAGGGACATGGGGCGAGGCAGGGTGGCGCGGATTCGGCCGTTGCCAGTGGCAATGGGAGGTTCTGGTGGGATATATTACAGGAAAACTGCGGGTGAAAAGATTGGGAGGTAAGAGAGGTGAGCGAGTTCCATAGGTGGACGGCCGAGGATGAGGTGAGAAATAATGGAGGCGCAGGCTGCGGCCATAGGGTCCCGCACTGCTGGTCTAATAGCGGGGGGGGGGGACGCTTTGCTTCAGGGGGACACAGCTGTGTGGGCAGATGGGACATTCTTTTCAACGGGCGCGTGTACTGCTGCGGCGAATCATCCCGTTCCGATTCCTCCTATTCTTTGCTTCGCCAGTCCCACCTATCCACGGCAGGCTGGACGTATGTCTGCCCCGACGCTCTCGCGATAGGAGTCGCAGCGTCCTGGGTGGCATTAAATTAACCCCCGCTCCACTCCCCATCCACGAAGACCAGCCCTTGCAACGTCAACTGCACCCCCCCCCCTCTGTGCTTCGTGGTTACCGTGCCGGTCTGCTTTGACGAGGTGCTTCGAGCCCCGCATGAAGGGTTCGTGGACAGGCGGGGGCTGGACCAACCCTTCACCCTCATGCCAAGCCCTGGGCTAGGGTAATGCGGCCCCGGCTGGTATCACGTGGACGCTTTGACGGTGCGGAGCCGGTGGCTGCCCGTCTACGGTGCAACCGGCCCTTCCCCCATGGTGTCCCTGTCGCCAGCCAGGTAACCCCGTACCGTATGTATATGTGGCGGTCGACGCGCAAGCTTCGCACGTGCTCCGTCGGCCCCAGGCAGGGCAGCGGTCTGAAACCAGCACGGTCGCGGGCTTCCTCTTTAGTACCAGGAGGTGGATGGGTGGGTGGCCAGCGCGGGTGATACCTATATTCCAAGTCAGCAACCACGTTTGCCCCTTGGCCGCCGGCCCATAGTGTTAAGTAGCGGCCCCTGGGTATGGCACCTGTGCCCCTGGTGGTTGACGGATGGTCTCCGCCCCAGGCCGCTTATCTCTTGGCCGTTGGGCTGCTGATGAAAGGCGAGACGAGCTGTCTTGGAAAATTTAGGATCCGATCTGGGGACTAGGCTGGCACACTCGATCGAGCGAGAGGCCCCATGGTATGCGTTGTTTGGAAACGGCCAGGATACCGTGCAATCCAAACATTTCGCTAGCTGTGTAGGGTTTGGGCCCCTTCCGGGGCCAACGCACTCTGGCCTTGCCATCGCTACGCTTGCCGCCATTACGTCAACAGTGATCGACCTGGGCTCCGTGCCTGATCTCACCCTTTTTTACGGCGCTACAGGCCCATCCAGCTGTGGAAACGTACTAAAAAACCGCCAAAGGTGAGGGAGGGGCTTGGCGGGGGGTGCCTCGCCGTTTGGCCCTTCAGCCACCTCCGCCGTTCAACCCATGGCTACACCAACCCCTGAATATATGCGCGGGCAGAAGCCATGGCTCCTGAACGCTGGGGGCCATTTCCAGCCTGCACCTGCCCTTGGCTCCGTTGGTGTGGCATATAGTCACATCAACCGCCAGCAAACGATTCTGGCCTTAAGGCCCGGTGACTGGACGAGTCACAGACACCTGCAAGACACGTCCTTCCCTATCCTGCACCGTCTCAACTGCCCTCGTCTCGCTAAATCAGCTTGCGTTCAGGTCTCCTACCACCGAACCTGTGTTTGCGGCTGGACAACCCAGTCTATTAGACCTTCTTTCTTTGGCGCACACCTAATCTGCCGCCGGGACCTTGCCCTAATGGGCCCTGGTGACTTCGAGATATGATCACCTGCCACTGGCCCAATTCTCCGCCGCCCGATGTGCCCACTGTCAGCCAGGCCGCAGCGATACGAAAGCTCATAAGTCCGGACTGGGTGGTTCTGGCCACCTTCACCTTTTGTCAGCCCAGTCCTCCCTCTCTCTGTCTATGTATAAACCACTGGCTAAGTCTCTTAAGGCAACCTTTCCCTACATTGTTATTGCCCCCTCGAAAATGCCAAGTGTATACCAGTTTCCGCCCCAGGCCTGTCAGGCCTAAGCAGGTGTCGCTGCCCAATCACATTAGCAGCGTCGGGCCTTCCCTGCTTCCCCCATATGGCTGTTGGCTCTGGTACCCCGGGGAACCTTCTTTTTTATGAAGAAGCAAACGGGCTGGCACTGGGCAGTGGATTGCGCCCTAACGCCGACGACACTGGCGTATGTTCAGGTGTTTATTGGGTAGGCTTTGTTCGGGTGAGCGTGCG
>JANBPT010000929.1:0-18949 GCA_027575765.1 Tieghemiomyces parasiticus
CTTAGGCAAATGGTCGGCTATAGCATCATCGAGCGCCAGTAACATAAAACGGCGGCGGGTGCAGTTTAACTACGTCCTCTCTCAGCTTAGGCTTCCTCACATGGGCAGAAAGCGGAGTATCGAAGGCGTTGGCGGCCATAGACATACAGGGCATGAAATCACTAGCGTAGACTTCGGGCGGGGGGGGTGGCCATAATCGGCCCTCTATGAGGGTGGCGGAGGTAAGTGAACGACAATCATATTTTGACAGATGATAGGCGCCCCATCGACCGCTCCCCACTTCCTATTTACCATTGCACTTCCAGTTGCCCCCAGGCCAGGCATGTCACCCTCTTTTTCAGAGAGCCACCAACAGTACTCATTATGCTAATCCCGTTAGTCATTTCTCTGTTTGTTATGAAAGTATAGGCCACCTATTAACTCCAAAGGCTCACTGCCACGGTCGCTGTGGCACTCCCTGTCACTTTTGTTCTCCATCCCGGCTACCATAGTATTTCATATATTAATTCATCACCCACACTATCACCTCGCATTCTACACTATCAAATGAAACGAGCTACTTTGACCCAACGCTGTTTGTAATAAGATCTAGCCCTAAAGGGGCACATACACAGGGATACAGGCAGTTTGCAAGGATGTCACTGCCCCTCCCCTCACGTGAACGACTAAATACGTGGATGGAGAGGGAGGAAGAGGAGGGGGAGTCAGTTTTTTAACGCCGCCTAATAGCTGCGACTCGCGTGTGTGTGTAGCAAGACTGTCGTACGTCCAGCTTGAAACAATACAGAGTAGAGAAAGTGCGGTTCGAACGGCAATGGAGGGGCGGAATGGATGAGGAGGGAGGTGGGCTAAGAAAGAGGATCGGTTCGTTTTAAATCAGGCATACCAGTAGCGTTTGGCAGCTTTGGTGGGCCAGTTGGCAGGTGTGGGAGGAGGTACATTTGACTGTTGAGTACACTTAGCCTTCCACTTCCTCCCTATAAAAAGCGGGGTGGCGGAGATGGATCCGTGACTGGGACTGATCATTAGATAAATGACTTGCAGTCATATACCCTAATCAGAGCCTGGCGAATAGAAACGAAAACAATGATGCGTTAATGAAGGACAGGAGGTATCAAACACGGTTGATCCGACCAGTATTAGATATGGTGCATAAATAAAAGGAGGGGGGGAGGTACCTGCCTTATGAATCCCTAAATTCAGCCGCCCACTAGCTGATCGGGTGGGAAAAAAGTGGAACTGGTCGTTGGCTTGACAAAAGTGAAAGGTCAGAATTGGTTAGTTAACCCATATCTTTATACCTTGTAATTCCCCTTTCGAAGTAAAACCGCCTCACGGTTACGCTGCTACAGGCAGTATCCCAGGTCACTCGCCTCCCCCCAGCGCAGGGAAGCGAGGAAAGTAAGAGATGGTGGGGGGATCTCGTCGGTACCACTGTCCGATGTACCCTACCCGCCCCTAACTTGCCCACCTTCCACCATTTCAGGACCCGCCAACGGCGTCCATAGTCCACTTCCCCATTAAGACCATGTCGATCTGTCGATGCAACCTCCACTATTCCTAAAACGTAATATTAGTTTGAAGGACGGAGTGTGTACGGCCAATCCTTGCAAAGTCAAGTCAAGTTGATACAGTGAATGACGTATCTGGTAAGATGGAACAGAGGTATGTAGGTTGGCGGATTATGAATAACGCTGGATCGGCACTCCTTTGGCATGAGTTACCTAGCCTATCCCCCCCCCGTACGCTCGCAGCAAGCGACTTTAAAAAGTCTACTCGACTGAAGCACCAAACAGCGTTGACTGCTTACCAAATACAATCATGACAAGCTGCACTTGGGCAGGTGGTCCGTCATGTCAAACGGTCAGGTTGATTTTAACTGTCAGTATTGACAGTAAGGTGCTCCTCACTCGATATACTACTACCAATTCGAAAGTTATGGATGTGAAGCTGGGCCTCTCAGTCAAATATCTGATCCGCACTTTCACCTGCTTCAGCATAAACACCTGCTGCGATATCTTAATACTTTGATTGTCTCTCCCACCGACCTCCAACGTAAGCCTATTCCTTAGTGCGTAGGGAAAAATAGGGGACACGACCCATGTCACACTCTTGCCTGTCTAGAATCCCAAGTGCCCTCGATACTCAGAATAGGCACCTCCGAATTTGAGTACACCATATAATCAATGTCGAAGTATCCACAGGGACTTGGTGTCAGAAGTCGGTATACAACCCCAATGCTATGCGTTTCGGGTAATCAGCCGTGTATACTCGGTACAGCATCAGGTGGGGAGGCACTTATAAATACCACCATAATTTGACGACCACAGACCTGCGATGTGTGGACCCGCAGGTTCTCATTAATATAGACAAAACATAAACATTGCCTTCTGCGGAAAGGTTACCTTCCCACGCCGGAGAGGTAGAAATGGACGGAGACCGAGGAATGTGGTCAGAATGCGCAACGCTTTATCATGACACGTCAACCTTCCGTCCTTCCAATTCCCAGCTCCTTCCTAAAACCGGAGTTTTCTAATCTAGGGCTCGGAAAAATCTGGCGTGGGACGGAAACGATGGCGAGGAGAAAGGGAGAGAGGGGGGTGGGGAAGGAAAGGAAAGGGGTCACTTAGCGGAGTCAATTTCGACAGCACTAATTATCCACACGGAAGGCAAGTGTGTGTTCATAACACAATGTCACCCGCCATTAGCGGTATGGTGGTCAGAAGGGCGAGTTAAAATGGAGTGAGGACACTTGGGAATATCTCGAATGAGTATGGGGTGACTATCCTTGGGCCATAGACACGACTCTGACGGCCCACACTAGATCGTAACGGGGCCGAAGGCATATCCTGTAACAGGAGCGAGGACGTTGTTTGAGACTGCTAACTTTCCACCGTTTAGTAGGTCGCCCTGGTCGATCGGGCTATGGGTTGTACGCTGATTCATGGCAGCGACCGACGAACGATCATGTATCCCCCCAGGGCGACGGTGGTTACCCACAAGACGCCAGATGAAGGGTTGCGATCCCCTTTTTTTTCACTTGGACCTTGGGGGGGGGGGTTTACGGCCTGCCTCTGTTCCCAGCCATCACCTGGCTCCCATCGGGCCGTTGGCGTATAAGTGGTTGAACGAGATGTACGTTCTGATCCTGGTCTCGGGTGGTTTCACCGCGACCCGTCCTGCATTTGTTCCACCGGTCAATTGTGCGAGCGATGTGGATAAGGGCGCAGTCGCGAGTGGATCTTTTGTTCCCCTCTCGTATTCTCTGTATTGTCAACATTGGGATGGTGGTTGATGAAAGCAAGCTATAGGTCCCCATAGAAATATAACCGGTCGTTCGATCGAGTAGCTTATTGTAAGATAGAGAGGTATGAGTAACCCTCGGTCTGCATGCGAAATCATGGGGATAACGAAGTGCAGGGAGAGTGGCGGAGAGATTGAAAGAATTATAGAGTCGTTTATGTCTTGTTGCTAAAGTCTCTGGCCAAACCAATGAGTGCGGTATCGTACGTCTTACTGCGAGGCCGCTGCCCACCGACCCTCACCAATTGGACCAGCCGTTGAGACATGCTCATTCATAACAACCTCTGTCCCTCCATCTTGTGGTCTTCGTCACACCTCGCCCCCCTTTTCTATCTGTTTTCAGCTATACCTGCTGTTCTATACCAAGCGCGCCATAGCTTTACTCTTTTTTTTATCCGCCCCTCCCTCTTCGATCTGCAGTATTACGTCTGGGTCACCTGAAGTGGAGAAGGGGGAGGGAGATGAACTATTCTCCCTTAGCTGCATGTTTTGGCGCAGGGATTTACTGTGTACCTGTTGAGTCTCAAAAGGAAAAACTTCCATTATACAAGAGTACATCAAAAACCAGTCAAAGGAAGAAGGGGGGAAACTGATTAAGGTCAGCGGCCGGGGGAGGAGGAGGGGAAGGTGCCAACTCGGCAGCACATCCGACTAGAGAATGGGCGTGCAGAGAGGTGGGGATGGCCCACTGGGACAGTCGGGGTGATGAGAAGGCCGGGGAAGCGGTAACCAATAGCTATAGAATGGACCAACGCAAATGCAATCACCAGTGTAAGGCCGTAGATAGATTTACACGATATTTAATGGTAATACTGGCGCGGATAGGTCGGGGAAGGGGTGCATCAGAAGAGTTAGAACTGGGCTGAAATGTGGGGTCGACGACTAAATCTACAATTACCACTGAGTATAGATGCATATGAGGTACTTTGTCATATTAGGAGGGTTAGCTACTGCGCGGATACGGCGTGGGTATGTCACAACTACGCTGTTGACTGCTGGCAGACCGGCTTGATCGTCCAAATTTCGATGTAACCATAGTTTCGCTGCTCGAGTCGGGCGGAGGGATGCGAGTTAGGGCAGGTGAGGGCCACGGATACCCGAACCCGAATCTCACCGAGCCCACCCGTCATGATTGTTCACCCTCCCTACCTTTTCGTCCCCCCTTCTCCGCTTCCGCTATTGTAGGTAACTCCAACAGCCAATGGTATTGAGCAGTAGTAACTAAAGAGTACAGGTGGAACGCGTGGAGCGTACTCCGACTGTCAAGGACTGTATGGCCGACGCCGCTGTCCCTTGAGTTGGGCACGGGTGAATGCAGGGCCTGCCATTTTGACGAATGCGGCGGAGGACAGCGTATCGGTCTGGCTGCTGGCGGTGATACTTGGAAGAGACCTTACTTGACAGGCTGGAAAGCTAGTGCGATTCGATGGCGGTGCTACACGATAAAGCAAGGGCGACACGAATGACCGAGGCGAGGACATTATGGGGAGGGGGATGTGGAGAGTGGGGATGGGGATACTGGATAGAAGAAGCGAGGGGTGTCCACCGGGCGCAAGCTTGGAAATATCACAAATTGAGTATGGACGGCGGTGCAGTTCGTCGCAAGGGGAATAGGAGCAGGTCGACTCTCTGGAGACACGAAATGGGAAATGTATAATCTGTATTTTGGGCCCTTACGGACCCCATTTGCAGATATCATTGCTGGAATCCCCACCCCGTGGTATAATCAATTTGTACCCACCACCGACAAACGGTCTCCGGCGACCTCGTTTCAGTAACGCTAAAACGTGCTCATATTATACTGAATTTCTTTCCCCACATCGGGGTCTTCATTCTTTGGCCGTCCGTTCCTGGGTAGACCTTCCGAAATGCCATCCGTGATGAAGAATCCTTACACTTGACTTGTCCATTCAAACTAGGAGAGTCAGGTCCAGTAAGGTGGATAGGCTTGGCTCAGATGTAAGCAGTCCCACTTTCTCCTTTCCTTTTACGCACCTCGAAAATAAAAGGCAACGCCCCCCTCCCCTCATTTGTACTAATTTTAAGTTATTATGACCATTTATCTCACCAGGCCAGGGTTGAATGTGGCAGGAAAATTAAGCAAAAGGAACATGAGAGTGCGGTTGAACTGCGTGAGAGTAGGTGACAATGGGAGGTAAAAGGGCAGCAATGTTAGTGGCTGGTTGAGTAGACCAGTGTACCTAGTGAAGGGGAATGTCTCACAACAAAACTTTGTCTTCCATTTAGAGCGCAGAAATTTCGGATAGGTGGGCGATGTGTGCCGTGTGCCTGGCTTCGAGAGAGGAATATCTCGGCCGTACGGGCAACGGACTGTGCGTCATCGATAGACGGACCATGTCTACTAAGGCGATTGGTAGTGGGAGTGCAGTCATGGCTATCGGCCAAGCCCTTCTGTATCTACCTTAAGGCCACGGGTTCTCAGTGGGGTAAGAATGCAGACCGGTCAACCGTTGGGTAAGCTGTACCCTTAATAATAGCCTTATTGGCTCTCGTGGGATGTGATGTGTGCTTGGACCTTGGCACGACAGCGGCGGCTGAGTTATATTGCCTAATCTACTGTGCGCTCTCTATAAATAATTTGGTCTCGAGATCAGCCACGAGTAGGGGGGATACCTTGCTTCTGCAGGGCGGTGCGACTAGCGATGGTGGTAGGCTGACAGGTTTTTGGTCCCAGTCCGATGTTTCCTGCATTGCTTACGATCTTAGGCCTACCATGACGAGTGATAGAAATCGGAAACACGCCTTAGAATAGCCGGGACGACGGATGACCACAATAATTTAATAACTATAGAGTTACGCTAATCTGCTTGACAGTCTGGCCGGAAAAATAAGCGGGGGATAGAGGGTTGGTGAGACGAGAAGGCACGTGATTAACCCCTATCTGTTTCGCGTAAAGTGGTCAAAGGTGAAATAAGTTATCCCCTCCCACGTGTCTATCGGCCTGGAAGGATCGCGGTTGGCTATCGCGTCGATAACTGTCACCACACGGGCATCCTCGGCCCATCCACCGATCTGTGGTCAGAGTTCTTTATTATCAGCTACCAGGATCATGTTCCACTCCACTGAGATCCGGGGCGCACCCGCTCCTACCCTGGGTGATCTCAACGAAGGACCATGTATAAACCCTATGCGTATATCGATGAATGGGTCTGGGCTAAATTATAGCGCTGCTGGCGTCCATTTTTGATATATTGTTTTGAGGTTAACAGTAGTAGGACGGTTCGGCATTTCTATTGGGAAAGTGGAGTTAGGGGTATCAGACCACTATTACAGCGCCCAGTGTTGACCAGCGGCGCTGTATACGACGGAGAACTAAAGGGGGAGGGTATTACAAACGCGGCGCGACGTATAGTAAATGAGGTAGAAGCCGTCGCGATGACGGTTATATCATGGGAGGGGGGGGGGGTAGCACAATTGGGGCACGAATAAAGAACGAGTAACGTGGCAAGGGGGAATGAGGTATGGTTATGAGGAATCGAAGGCTAGTAAGTAGCTAGCCACCAGTTAACTATGTGAACTGTTACTGCCCCTACCCCGCCCCCATTTTTCTCCGAATGACCACCTCTTACTCCTTCCTTGCCGTCACACTTTCGGCTGGCTGTCTCGCAACTTTTATCATTATTACTATTTGCCCACTTCCCCCTCCCCTTTCGGTCTCACCAATCCACAGTGTGCACTCGTAGGCTGGATGTCACTCATCCGCCTGCCGGCGGTTGACCATCCAAACACTCACACAGCCTAAGGCTTTGGATGCCAACCACCCCATCAGAAATGATCGAGGCAGGTGGTAACTCCACCATCCATGCCCTCCCCCCGCGGGCGATCTAGGGGGAAAAGGGCGCACTCTCCTCGTGTGTATGTGTGCGAGCAGGTCTATCTGTACGTTAAGGAGGATGGGATCTTCGCTACACGAATCGCCACGACGCTGATTGTCCCTCACCGTTCGGCTGATCCAATCCAAGGTGCACCGATGCGCCGTGAAGATGTGATGGCCTAGCTCTTCTAGCCTCCCTCTATTCTCAGCCATTCAATGTGGCTATGGGGGATATCGTTGCTAATAACCCGGTCATCTCGCCAGTTGAAATACAGGTTAAAGTGGTGCGATGTTTAGCACTCATGATGAGTCGTATACCCGCCCTTTACCACTGGCTGCCTACTTAATTCATTAGTGTTCGATACCGACACCCAGTGGTGACTAGTAGCTAGGCCATATCTCTTGGCTCATCGTCATCAAGGTCGTTTACCTGGTGTGCGTCAGATCCAAGGTACAGCATCATCGTTCGCACTCTTTCCCCCTCCGCCCATCCCTCTCTCTAGTGTGTATAAATTACTCCAACATACATCACAGGGATGTACCAAGCCGATCATCTGCTGGCGCAACTGTCCCAAGTTGACAGGCGGGAGAGCGGCACATCATCACTTCACTGTCACATATGACTTGGCTGCACTGCATTAGCAATCTGGCCATGCTTGTGACAATCCCTTTCAAAGAAGTACCGTGGGCTGTTTATAGATTCGACGTTGTATCTCGGTGACAGCCCCCCTTCACCACCACTGGACGAACTCGAGACTAAAAAGGTGGTTCTAGAGTAAGCTCCGGTCGTTTAGAAGTAACAGTGGACGGGCAGGTAGACTCATTATTCTCTTTACCTCCGTCTGCCCCCCTTCCCTGCTACTATTTCCACCGCGCCATCTACGTTTATCGGCCTCCGTATTTAATTGCATTGGTTCATCTTATCGGTGGATTGTACGCCAATGCTCTACTCGGCCATCCGCCCTTCCCGCTCTGCATTCCGAGCTTCTCTGTCGTCTATGAATTCGTACATACCCACACAAACATGGAAGGCGGGGCGAAGGAATCCGATCCCGCCTTGGCATCTACCTTCGCGGTGACTGTGAAGGGTCCAATATTAAAAAAATCCACATCACAGCCAGTTCCCACTTTGGTAGCCTTTGGTGGGGTTTAAGCTTTACACCCACCGGAATAGGGCCATTTCCCTTCACCGTCCCTAATATTCATTGGCCGCCGTAGACGCTCGTACCCTTCGTCGCAATTCCAGTACTGCCCCGCCCACGCTGCCTCCTTTCATGTATATTTCGCTGACGGGCCCGGTGACCGTATCATCTCTAGCATTTCTTTGACACCATGGCAAAACCAGTTGGGGTGTGACAGAGCTCATGGCCAGACTCCCTGATTCGAAGTATATTCTGGCTAACCCCCTACCTACCAAGTAAACGGACTCATACCACGTAGGCACGCAATGACACCCGTATGTGGCCAAGGTATGGCGCGCAATGGCGAAGTCCCATGGTCGGGTACCAAGAGCGACAGTGTGGGGATGGGTAGTAGAAGGAAGAAAGTTGGCGGTTATGTGAGACGGCAAGTTAGCGGGGATTGAACTTGGCGCAGGGCAAACCCCGTGGTAGCTGGAGGCTGGGTAGGGTTGACCTCGGACCTTTTCACCGACCCCATCACACCAAAAGGAATACATCTGATTGCCTATTCCATTAACCATTATGATTGGACCGTATATCAGGCACAGGGCCCAGCCGGGCGGGGAATCCCAGGTAACGAAGAGTAAGTGGGGCGCCCGAAGTGGTCGAGTGGGGACAAGTGGGAGAAGGCCTTGACTGATGGATTCCTTCATTAGAGGTGTACCAAATGAAGGGCCTCAAGAAGCCCAGCAAGTCATATATTTGCTGGTGATATCGGGATGAAAGCAGAGAAGAACAGTCATACCTCTTGTAGCTTGGGCTATCGCTTATTTCGCCGACTATACTCCGTGTGTCGGCCGCCCTGACCACCCTACATTTTTTATCCGGTCGATTACACCTATACCTGCCGACGCTAGGCTTTCACAAGTCAATACCCTCCCCTACTCCCGCACACCCATCCACTCATGCCTACACACACACACACACACACACACACACACACGCGCGCGCGCGCGTGCACAGTGGCCTTACAATAGGGTTAAAGAGACATGTCCTGCCCAGGCCCCTCTTCCATCTAAACCCCACCATAACCACTGTTAACCAGGGCAAGTGGGGCGATGGACGGTTGTGAAGGGAGAAGGAAGGGAAGGGAAATACGGCCAACAGTTTAGTGTATTGAGCTGGATCGCCCGTAGATTGGAAATGGCGATGGTACTGACATCTCATCCCTCCGCAGCCTTCCCTCATTTCTACGCCCACCCTGCGCGATTTTCTCCGACCCCTCCCCTTCTCGACCCCATCACCGTCACCACCCTCTTTTGCTCATGGCCAATCCCCCATCTTGCCTACCCTAGCCCGTCCACCTGTCGAAGGGTTTGTTTTTTATTTAAATAGACCGGTTCAGCGCCCTTCCGAGTGGCAACGATCCCAACAAAACTCTGGAGTTGCCCTCCCTTCTCCTTCTATAGCCACCCTCGCTCCACCTTGCACGTATTTGTGTAGCCAACCACATTAATCACCTCCGTTCCCCTAACGGCCGTACAAGTTACCCCTCAAGGCCTATTGTGCCTTGCACTCTATTGCTTGCAATCTTTACTCTCGTTCACCCTTACATCATCTATTCGATATCTTGCCGAACATACTGCGCCTTGGCTGTATATTGACCATTATTCGCCTAGCCGTGGATATCCTCTTTAAACCGCTAGCCAACTTGCATCGTAGCGACCCCGCTCTTCCCTAGTCATAATTCAACACGTGTGTGCGCACACTTTCGCCTCGACCTACATCTTTAATTTTAACGAACCACCTGGGTTGCTTATCGATTTGGTTACCGCCCCTCACTTGGCCACGTTTTATAAGCCACTCACACTCTCGGAGCCAACCTAACCGCTGTCTTATCTCTCCACATTGTACAGGCCCACTATACATAATCTGCCCTTCCCCACTGCCCCTAGTACTGGTGCCCGCCATATCCTCTCCCGCCTCCAACAACCCGGTTGGACTTCGTTAAGGTAAGAACTACAACCCCGTCTCCAGATACTGTATACCTGGTCGGAGTACGGGCCCACTTGTTTAGTCCGACTTTATGTTTTCCGTCTTTCCTTGGCTGTCTTTCGCGTGGCAAGCCTTTTTGCGAAAATTTAGTGCGCTGGCTCGACTAGGGTTCCCCCTTCCTCTCTGCCTTTTGTATGTCTCTTTGTATCCGGCCCTCACTTTCGGGGGGGGGTTGTCTTTGTAGGCCTTGGCCTGCTAGACCTGGCTCCCGCCTGTGAACCTCCCCACGTTTTCAACCCGACCGCCATGTGTTTTCTACTCAACATCGGCCTTAACCTCCCTGTCAGCTCGTTCCCCTTGGGACGTAAAAACGAGGGAGGGGCGAGCGCAGGAGGGGGGAGGACTACATTGCGTGGGTGGGGGGGACAAGAGGCAATGTACTCTGCTCGTTGGCTCGCTTGGCGCCCTGACGTTGCACCGGCCTCCCCGTTTTCTTCGGCTTCATATAAGGGCCAAGGAGGGGATGGCCACTCCCTCGTCAGACCGTGTAACGCCCGGCAGTGGCCAGCGTGGTTGCGCAAACGGCGACCTCTCAGAGGTGCAGTTCAGCCCCGCAACGGTTAGCAGGGCTGCCTACGGCCCGGTAACCCCAGACCGCGACCGGCAGAGAGCGTTCTACGCAGGCCTGTGGAGAGGGGGAGCTGACGCTGGCTATCCAGGCCGGTGCTGAAGACACAGTAGGCCTTTGCCCTTGGTTCGGACCCTGGTTTATAGACTCCGACGCAACACACACCCAGATGATTCGTTGACTAACGGTTATTTTTACTACTCCGATCGTTTGTAATACTGCACTCATCACCCCACATCACCGTCCACTCACCCACTGCCGTCACCAACCACTGTGTACCCGACCCCATTCCCCCCTCTTTCTTTGCTCGACCGCCCGCCCACCAGGCTTTACTTATACGTCCCATTTCCTTACCTGTCCCCTTCAATCCGCGTCCCTGTTCGCCCACCCCGGATTCCGCTACCAGCCCTATACGACATAAATAGGACCACGCACCCGCCCTCCCCGCTTGGCCTCACCTCCGCCCCCCATCATCACACTCTTCATTACCGCTGGCTAGCCATTGCCATTTTCTGTATTTAGTTCAATTTGGTATTCATTTGCCTCACACTTCTGCACCTGTACTGGGTACGTCCACCTCATCGTATTTCGGGGACTTTTATTGCGGGATTCTCGCCTGTTACTACGTTGATCGCACGACCAGTTCCCGTCAATTTCATCTGCGTTGTACCCCCTCCCTTGTTGATTCCCACGAAATCCCTTCGCTCAGTCGAACGGCCTGTTTGTATACATCACCATTCTTCCTCCGATTCAAGCACTTTTATTTTCATTAACTTGTCCGCGTCGCCCTCGCTACGCTGCTCGCTGTCACGGTCGAAGCCCCATCGTCCCGCCATCATTTAGGAGCGATCTTCAAGGCCCTCCCTCCCATTTGGGAACACTGCTTCACCAAATATTCCCGAACCCGACCACCCTGCACTTGTAGCCTCGCAACTACTGTCTACTGCACCCAAGTTTTCCTTGCCAATCTTGTATACCGGTTTCTCTCTCCATCTACCGACCAACGCTTTACGGGTCAATCCCGCCCAACTTGACCACTTCCCCTCCCTCGTTTATCCGCTCCTCGCACATTTGTTTTGACAAGTGCTATATCGGAATATTGTCGTCTACATCGTCCTGCACCGCCTTGCATTTTCCCGAGCACAAAGCGCAGCCCGGCTTCGGTGTGTTTCCTCGCCGCTTTTTCCGGTGCGTCCGCTCCTTGTTTATATCCGCTTTACACCCGCTGTGCAGCGTAGCCATACCCAACTGCTTCTGCCACCTGGGTACAATATCCACAACTGCAGCTAGGCATCCCGCGACCACGCAGTTAATTCCCTACCGGTGGGTGCACACAGTAAAGGTAAGCACATTGACCACGTCAGGTTTGCCCAGGCTTGCCAAATTCGGGCATCGGCATTCGCCCCATAACTTTCGCCGGAATATCGCCCAGCCTTTTGTAGGCACACGGACGCACGTACACATTGGGCGGCTGCTACCCACGACCCGCAGCCGCCACTGCAGTACTCCCTCCCCCGCTCTTCTATCCATCCCTTACTCCCTACGGCGCTCTGTTTTGTATTGGCCGTAGCATGTAGCCTTGACGGTTCGTTTTTTTATTTCCTCTTTGACAGCGCCCTGTTGGCTCTTCACCCCGTTCTCGTTTGCTCGCCGGGCTCTCGACGTGGGCCACTGTGGTTCATGCACGGGGCCACGGTGGTGGCGGTCGTCTGGGCCGCCAACTGCCGTGCCCGCACCGTATCCCATGCCATCTGGGACCCGTACCTCTTCCCCTCCGTATACCCTTCTTCCGCAGGATTATTTGCACTTTCACTTCGTTTTTTCCGCCAACACGCCACCACTTCTGCACTGGGGAGGGAGGGGGTAGGTCCTCACCTTCCCAAACACCTTGCAGCCTAGCGCAGTCGGCCTTCATTGTCGGCAGGGATCTTCCGGTGCATATTTGTTTGGAGGTGTAATGTGGTAACCGCTGCAGTCCGCCGGCAAGATGGGGTCGGTGGCCACGCCCCGGTCGCCGTGGGTGATATCCACATTACGCTCTCATCGACCGACCTCGCATGCAGCACAGTTGCTAACGTATCCGCATCCACTACGCTCTTTTGTCAACCCATCACCTCCTCCCCCTCCTTCGCTACCCATTCCTTATTACGCACTCGCCTTCCGGCGTCCGCCTACACCGACCGCAACCCCTCCCCCCTGCATCACCACCTGGCCGGCCAACATGTTGTCGCGACCCTCGTCTACCTTGATCGACTCTGTGTTCTCCCCCATGGGCCTCGCTTGTCTAATCCCCTTTTGACCTCCGTCCGTCGGCACGTCTCCTTCGTTACCATCGTGCCTTGACCTTACTTCCTTGGCTGGTGCGGTATTGCTGGCCCGTTTCTCTACGTCAACGACCCCCTACACCACTTTCGTCCGCGTATCAACCCCCGCCGTTCCTACCTGACCGTCTTCCCAATGGCCATTTGTCACGTTGATGACCTGCACACCACACTGGGCTCCCGACCCTCGTCCTCCCCAGAACCCGCATCCGCAGGTCCGCTTGCATTGTGGCTTCCAAATCGGTACACTCTTCCCTTTCCGTCGAATAGTGTGTCGCACAGTCCCTTTTCCGTCTCCATCCCTTTAACCGCGACCTTCCCTACAAACTCCTCGACGGCTTCCGTACTTATAGCCAGCCCCAGGCCCATCCCCGCCCGTTACTGGACTGGAAGTCCTCCTCCCCTCGTCGGCCCCTTTTGTTGGCCCGCCCGCACACACCACCCCGCTGCTGCGTAACCTATATCCCCAGGCACCCGCCCGCCCTTTGCTTGCCACCCCCTTCGCTCCGCACCCCCACCCATACCTACCCTGCCCCTATACCCTCCACACGCTGCGGCACACCCGCCATCCCCCACCTACCACCTGCTCGGTAGCCGTTACAACCTTGGCCGTCCTACCCTCCCCCCTCGCACTTCACATTTTATGCAGCATCCTGCCCCCTACCGGACCACGCCGTCACCACCTAACCGTCCCGCGGTGACCTCCGCCCCCGGCTCACGCCCCGAGCCTTTACCAGCCATGAGCCACCCGTGTGAGCCCTTTCCGCGCAACACGCTGCCGCCAATAAACGTCCCGGATCCACGAGCCCAGCGGCTCCGGACAACCCCCGCCCACCTGCATCCGTCGCAGTACAGTGCGCCTCTACCCCCTCCCACTCGCCTATCCCACCCGCCGCACCACTCGCATGCGCACCACCACCACCATTACAGCCACGGGCAGTCCCACCCGTCTAGCCACCACCCCGTCACATCGTCTCCATTGCTACCGACCGGTCCGTCGCCGATCCATGTGCACTACCGACCAGGGTACCATCGGTCACACCCGCACCCATACGTGAGTCCGCGGTTCAGCTACCGGCCGTACCCGCCCCCAGGCGGCCCGCCATTCCTGTCCCAGTCGTATCCGGGGCCCTCTCGGACGGTGGACGACGGGTCGGGATCTCCAGGGCCCTCAACTCGGGCCAGGCACATGAGTCCTTCTACCACGGTGCTGCACCGCCGATCTTCGGCCTACCAGCCTGGGGCGGTGGGTGGAACAGACTCGCACCAGCTGGGCGATACCTTCATCACCCTATCACCCGAGTCGGTGCGCAAGCCTACCCGCAAACGCCGCCGCCCGCCCGTGTCGTACTCGGTCCTTATCGCCCAAGCGATACTCACCTCGAAAGACCGCCGCCTGACCCTCCGCGAGGTGTACCAGTGGGTCTCGGAGAACCACCCGTACTTGTCCAACAGCAGCGATAACGGCTGGCAGAACACGATTCGGCACAACCTGTCTCTCAACAAGTGTTTCGTGAAGGTTGCCCGCGCAGATAATGAGGTTACCTTTAATTCGGCCAAGGGGAAGGGCGGGTATTGGACTGTCAATCCCGATCTGATGGACTCGGCGGTGCGTGAGGGTCTCGATCGGGCCATGCGTGTTCCACTTCCGCAGCGCACCGCCGCCGAAGCCCAGAAGGCCCACCAGCAGCAACAACAGCAGATCCAGCGTGAGCAGCGCGAGACGACCCCCCTTAGCACCAGTGGCGGCCCACTGAACCCGGCCCCAGCTAACCTCGGCACCACACCGCCACCGCTGCCACGATCTTTCACCCAATCCCCCTCCCGGCCCTTGGCCATCAACACCGGCGTGGGCAGTCCCTCCGACGCATACCTTGCCCAGGCCTCGTCATCCCTGTCGCTCAGCGCCGGGCCTTCCGCTAAGGCCTCCCCGCTCCCATCCTATGCCATGCTGGTGGACGGGTGCCCAATGGCTTCTGCTTTATCAGTGGGTAGTGGCCAGCACCGTTATCAGCAGAATCAGCTACTGCCGCCGGTCGTTGCGCTCCAGCCTGTTGCCCTTCTCGACAGCGACAGCAGTGCCTACCACACTCCCATCCGGCCACATAGCCAGCCCCCTGCCAACTCGACTCCGCTAGTCTCCCCAATTAGCTCCCCTGGTGCCGCTAGTTACACCGGCGGGTCCCCCACGCGTGGCGCCACGACCATCGCCACCGCCAACGCCTGCAGGGCGTCGGACGCAATGACGGACTACACTATGTCGCCGCGGTTCGCCCCGACCGCTCCGGTAATGGATACTACGGCGCCCACGACGGTACCGATTGGATCGGCGCTCGGCTTAGCAGATACCCTGACACGTGCCCCTATCTCGGGCCCGCACCGCCACCACCGTGGCGAAGGTGGTACACCTGAATCGGAGAGTTCGGATGTGTCGGTTCTTAAGATCCGCAATCTGCTCAACTAGCTATGACAGGATGGTTTCTTTGGGACACTGTACAAACGAAGTCTTAGGTCGATTTCATGACTTCGCATCCTGTGGACGGCAGTATTTCCCGTTACCGCGTTCTCTGTATTTTTACTCCTCTCCTTCACCCCTTCCTCGCATGCCTCCGGTGCCTGTTGTCGGTCGATAACCAGTCGTGCCGCTACACCCTACTGCCTATACCCCTCCCCCTTCTCATCCATCTGTTCGCACTCACCACTTCGATGTCTCTTTTTCTCTCGTTTTAAACTTGGCGCTCCCGCCAAGCCTCCCGTACACTCACCTTCTCTCTGCGCCCCGACTAGATTCCTTATGTCTATCCCTTTGTTTTTCGTTACAAACACCGCCATTACTACACCCCTTACATAACCGCACCTAATCTGTGCTCCAGCCCCAATCCCTCCCCTTCCCCCTCTCCCTCGCTTACCGGGTCTTCTTCATACTGTCTGCCATTACAATATCACCATTCCCTTGCATATCTGACTCTTTCCAAGTCTACCCACTTTGCATACCTTATCATTCATGTCAGATCGCGCAGGGTGATACTCCAATATACCGTTCATCCTCTCGGAGCAATATCTCGTAACTTAAAATTAGCAATTGTTGAGTATGAACAACCTGGATGCCCCATTTGTACACCCCTTCTGGACAGAACCTTCTCCCTGCTAAGTGTAACCCCCCAAATAGGGTCTCTCGGGTGTAACGTACAAGATGGTTACCTAAAGCTCCAGTCCGTATAGACAGTGAGTGACACGCAAGCGAGAGGGAGATTGGAGGATAGACCGTAAAACGGAATGATACAGTTCGGGTGGTTCCGCAATGAAGAGCGAGTGAGATGATGTCGCCAATGGTGGTTCGCCGGTCTAGGCTGTCTCTACGAAACCAACCAACCCTTTCACAAATGGGAATGGTGGGAGGGGGGGTGAACCTTTCAAAATATGTGCAACGTGAGCTGGGGGAGGGAGTTATTATGTTCTGAATCGCTTCGAGAGAATATTTAATCCCCTCTGCAGGCATATTTTTCTTCTCTTAACGCATCCGCGCAAAGAATCTAACGGCGGAAGCATGCATAGCTTGGGGCACCACCTACAGCAGCGTCGTCGTTCTACATGTCATTATAATCGTTTTTTACAGACAATATAGTTCTAATTCTAGGCCAATCTGCATTCCGACGGTCATCGTGGTAGTCTTAATATCACACACACACCCGTATCATTCTTCCACGCACTTTTCTTACTCCCTGAAATCAGCGGTGTCAGTTGAAAGGGTGTATCTCAGGTTTTGGGAAGTGGGTAAGAGTCCTCAAAAAAAAACACGGATGGTATTTTGTTGAGAGTAGGCCAGTTGTTAGGCAGTGGCGGGAGCAAGGCAGGCGGTTTCAGAAAAGGGGAGGAAGAGGAAGAGGAGGAGAGGATGGCGAGAAGATGTTTCAGCTGGCATCGACCAGCACGTTATAAACTATACTACGGAGGACCCACCACCCCCGCCGCCTAAGGTATGCGGAGGAAGAGAACTCAGGTTTCAAAGCTGTTTGGAGCCTATAAACCCAGGCAGTACTCTCGGTTCCGGAGTATTCGACTCAGAAAGGCAAGTGAGAGACTCACGTCAGTAGAATACACGGGGGGTGGTAGAGGCTAGTTTAATGTGGCAGGGCATAGTTCATACATTGAGAATCAAGGCGTGTCGCTCACCACGGATTATACATTGAAGGGCTCTCAACCGGGTGATTAGTATACCCTTGATGCGATTCAGCGAAACCTACCTGGCCGTGCATATAATAATTTCGTCTAATCTAGCCTGGCCATAACCTCTAAATATACGATTAGGGCCATTCCGATTCGGTTAGGGTACAGGGTGAGCAATGTGACTATTCGAAAGTCAATTAGATGTCATTGATCCGATTTTCCAGTTAGCCGATCGGGCAAGTTCAGTTTCGATTGTTTGTGCGTATGGTGTTATTTTTTCGAGCGAGGCTAACCTGTCCAATCTGTGGAATTATAGAGAGGGAGGAGGGTGATGGGGCGACAGAACCGCCTTATCTATTGTGATTCCAATGCGAATATTACTGTATGTAAGACCGAGAACTTCCCAAACACGACGCAGGTCTAGTATCGACAGAGGAAAGCAACCACCTCTAAGAGTCAGACCCGAACAGCCGGAACCCCTTGTGCCCCCCTGTCCCCTTACCCTCTGGCTTGCCACGAATCTCGTGGTGGGCTCTGGGCGTTACTCTTTTCACTCATCGACGTACGAAACTTGAACCTCTCTTTCAAATTATCTATCAGATAATTTTTTCCCCGGTCTTGGAGTTTCGAGAGACCAATGGTTTAGAACCTCGGATTTATCAGAATTTCTTCCCCCTCTCTCTCTCCGCCATGGCCAGGAGCAGATGAGAGGTGAGAGGGTGACTCGATCGACGACAGAGAGATCCGCATTCTCGGAATCACCAGGCCACTTTCAGTACAGGCCACCCTATGCAGCGGTGGGTAATGGGTAGCGTGTAAAACCGAGTCAACCATTAGAATGGGGCGGGGATAGAGGGGAGAGATATAACCCTTGTCTTGCCGAGGAAAGGGGGAGTAGGGGGGTGGGGATCGTGTGGTCTCATGCGTGGGCTGAACAAGCGGTGGTTCGGTCCTATCCAGTTGGGAAAGCCGAGGAGGGGGTGGGTGCAGTGATCGCGGGCGTAAGGTTTCAGGTGGTTTAAGTGAGATCTATAAATGTCCGGAGGCTCGGCCTATCTCCCGGTTACCAATCCCTTGGATACCCCCAGGGAACTATAGTCTCTCTCCCTCCTTCCCTTGCACCGCTCCTCCTTCCTGCCTATTTCCTAATTTTCCGCTGTTGTTTTTTTGCTCTGTTTCGACCGTTTTCCGCTCGATCTGGCCTACCCACCTCCATTACCAGGGGTCTTTTAGTGAGCTTCTATTAGATCCTCCCTGTCCTATTCGGCGTTCTTGTTTGGCATTTCCACGGCGTTGTCTGCGACACGTCACGCGTTAAAGTTTTTTGTGGCATCTCCCTTCAAAAGGTCAGTATCTCTTCTAGCCTAACAGGCGGCCCTCCCCCCGCCGGCTCCCCAGTCCTCTACTTTTTATGAATTTAGTAAACCCAATTATCACCCGCTACCCACACTTTACATAACGCCGCACACCCTAAAGGGTTTCAGTTGACTAACCCGCCGCCACTCCACCCCTGCCTCTCATCATCACCGTTTTACTTTGGCAAAACCCCAAACTACGCCTCATCCCTCGTTTCATCTTC